>WURT03419054.1:7267-22863 GCA_009936505.3 Holothuria glaberrima
AAGTATACCTCATGATAACTGGTGAAAAATATCCTTAGCCTGCCCTATCCACTATCACCTCAAGTAAATTATAATGGTAAATGCATTCAAAAATACTACACTTTGAAGGGTCTGTGCTCTTAACATTAAAACTATATGATACTAACATTAATGAGAAAGAACTGCCAGGAAGTTTGGTGAGTTTCACAAAATCAGTCTCCCAAATGACCTCAAATATGTATGGGCCAAGCAATTTCAGAGGGATGTTTTTATTTTGTCTCCAGTTCATAAGGATACCAGAACAGCTCAGCTCTTCACCTCAAGGGAGTATGTAAAAATATTGTATGGAACATGAAGGCATGTTGTTCTACCTTGTGAACTTTCACCTAAGGAGTTGGTGACAATTTCTGTTTCAGTGCAGTTATCAAAGACAAAATATATATCTGAATTTTGTTTATGTAGCTGTGTTTACTACCTAAAAACTTAATAAGAATAAAATTGTGTGTCAAAGCTGAGAAGTTAGGAACTAAGGGAACACCCAGCAGAGTATGCATGGGAAAGGTGGTGCCAATGTCAAGCACTGAAGGTTGTGAGTTAAGAGCTTCAACATTTATCCATACTGCACATACAGTACACTACTTATTGCAAAATGGTGCACTTGTCAACAACAGCTGAACTAAAGATGGCTATGTTTTAATGTAAATGTGTCCAGTATCAAACAAAATTGTATTTCATTACTGAGTTTAAAACAAAAGCAGTAACCAACATGAATGAATAGTATCACATTAAAACAAAAAACTAAGTTGGTATAAATACTAATATAGTGCACACCTTCCTAAAGTAAGCAAAAATAAAACTTACAAATGTTAAGATGTGATTTTTCACATAACAATGACTGCATTCCTATGATGTATAGAACTATTCAACTTCAAAAATGCAGTCCTGGTCTGAAAGTCTTATTTTTTTCAATTATTTCAGGTCTCCCTCATCTATCCCCCCTCCCATCCCCCAGGAAAATTATGCCTTGATATATTAATTCCAGTGTACTTCATTTCCTTAGCCATGCAATTAAATTTGTTTGGTAATCTTAACATGTTAAAGATACTCAAAGTAGACACAAGATACTGAGTACTGATTAAATTCTAGCCTTTATACCAGTATCTTTCTTTAATATTAAGTGTACTAAAACCTCACTACTGTACTTCTGCATGTAATCATAAGTCTACTGATGTTACGTTAAGATATCAATCTCACCACATCAATTCACAATCTTAGAATGATTGCACTACCCTTACAATATCATCATTTTTTGATTCTCTAAGTGACTAATATTTCATTGAACTTCTACGTAATACATATTTTTTTGTCAGTTGTAACATCCTGGAGTTGTTGACAACAGTACCACCCAGTCCGAGCCTTCAGTACTATAGTAGTACTACCTATGCAGCCCTATGTTCAAAATGAGTCAGATTTTTTTAAGGACATAGAAGGAAACACACCTTACCATCACAGGTCTGTAATACAGATGCTCACCACAGAGGCAATTGGAACATAATGACATGCATTACTCACTGAAGTACAAACAAATTGATCAAGGACTTCTGCTACAAAAAGCCTCTGTAGTTCTATAAACAGACTCTGAATGGTAATAAGTCTTTCTGTAAGGCGTGGAAAAGCTTCAGACAATATAGAAAGGGGAACAGAGACAGATTTAATGACTAAAAAATAAACTAAAGATAGCAGAAATAGAAAAACATCAAACTAGTATAACCAACTGCATGAGTAAATTGGTAATTTTGTGGCAGTATTTACATTTCTTTTGATAATGTTTTCAGGCAAGGCAGTTGGATTCACCCCAATTCTGGAGATTCTTATTGAATACTGTATACTGTACCATATGTGAAAACAGAGAAAAGAATTTTGATATGTTCACTTAGACAATAAGCATGTCATCTTTTCAACAATGTAACACAGACCTCGTCATCCATTTCATAGAAATTAAATCATGACCCACATTATAATTTAATTAAGAACTTATTTGTCCACTAGTGTCAAATTTTCATACTGAAACTGGATAATTACCTAGTCGAATGCAAGGCTGCATCTTAAAATTCTGATGGGTATGGTATTTGGTGACTTGGAGCAAGATTCTGTGAGGCAGTACTTAGGGTGCGTCGTTATATCGATATATCAGGTATACCAGGTATTTCACTCATACCCATAACGGCGGTATTGAAAATTTTCGAAAACGAATATACCGAAAATACCAGGTATACCCGAAAAACCTGCCCAAGTACCTGGTAAAAATCATACTCGATAGAAATACCGAACCAGATAATGCACGCAAACTTGCCATTCCTATCACTGCTTCTCACTGTTTACCCTGCGCATGTTACGACCAAATCACCGACAGTAACTGCTATGCACACAATCTGTGTTTCATTCAGTGCACACAGTGGCAGATGCACCGGTCTGTCTTCGATGGTAGAATGGGCGGCTTGAACCTATAACAGGTACGCTACTGTATGTATTTATGTACCGAAGCAAGTGCCAAATACGGGGCACAGAAGGTTGAGCAGAATCGATCCCCTGCTATGGCATGAATACAGCACGGTAATAGTAGCTCCAGTTAATGTTTGGGGCCCTTCCTGAACATGCTATGACTAATAATACATACAACTACAAGCGTTCAGTACTGCTGTTTTCGTACCGACTCAGCTATTTCTGTGAACTAGTGTACACGCAGCGTTCATGCATATAGCTAGGCTAGCACAGTAGGCTACATGGTGTAAGTGTACAGGCTAGTATTTTTAATGGGTTCTAGCTCGAAATGAAAGTCACGTAAGACTCTCCTGTTTTTCATACTTTATTTTCATTCTTTTTTAAAAGAAGAGAAACAGATAGGCCCTAGGGAAAATATTGCCGCCATGAAAGAGTGAATATTTATTTGTTGGCCTTGGGTAGAGTGCATGCTATGTTTGATTGATAGTGCAGTTATTGTGGGAAGTACCCGATCTGCAAAATGTTCCAGTATACCTGGTAATACCTGGTATGTGTCAGCCGGTATATCGTTATCTGGTTTTGCTCATACCGACGGAGCCTAGCAGTACTAAGTAGGAAGTTTTCCAATCCACAGTAGCTGGGATTGTCTATTTGTTTAATGTAGATCATGTATGAGGGGGCACAGCTGAATTATGTTCTGGTAAGTAGAGGGTCAAAAGCGCTAAGTTCAATGAACTGCAGAAGGTTCAAATGCATGTATGTGAGTGTGAACAAATTTGTTGAGCCACTGGCATGGAGACCTAATGAAATTTTTCAAAATACAGTATTTTTAAGAATGAAGATATAATGCAACATGGTAGCCCCACAAGATCATTTTACAGTTCAAAAGGATAGCAGGATCTCTTTTCAAGAACACACACATGACATCACTACTGCAAAGATTCCTTCAGCCTTTGGTAAGGAATAAAAGATTGGAGCATTCAACTAGCTCAAAAAAACTAATGTACCTGCCCCATTAACCAACCAGACCACTCAGGATTTTGTGCCATACGAGGACTAGTTTTAAGAATTGTCTGTCCAATTCTATCAGGAGTTTTCCCTCTCTCACACAGTTTAAATCTCTTTAAAGACTCATTTTTTGAAGTTGGCTTTTCGTTAGAGCTATACAGCCCTATTGAATACTTTGTAGATTTTAGCCCTCTATCAGTGATCTCCACTAGCCCTAGCTTTGTCCGGGCGCGCTACCTGGACAAAATATATTGCTTTCACCTCTTTTGGAAATGTTTGCAAAGTGAAATGAACACTTTCCATCTCCCCAAAAGTTAAGTATTTGATTGAAAAAAAAGTCCAAAATTATGATTGATGAAAAAACTTGGTGATATATTCAATTAAAATTTAGCATCAGTTGTAGCACCATTGTGCATCTAGCTTACCTTAAAGCAAAAATTTTCCAAAGGTGAGGGGGACGCCCATCCCTCAGACCCCACCCCCAGGATGGCAATCAGTGTCATCTGCTAGATCAGAGACAAGCACCTGGACAAAATTTGGACCTGTGGAGAACACTGCTCTACAAGTTCATTTATTATTAGTTTCTAGTGGACTGCATATGTTCATGCAGGAATGTAAACTTTGTCCCTGAATACATTTAATGCACAAATTACACTCCTGCCTTTGGGTTAAAAAAGCAAACAAAAATCATAAAGCCTCACCTTCCGTAGAACTCATAATGGTATTGATACTCCATCCAGGCAGATCAGAAGAGGCAAAATAATTATTGCTCAAAGTTAAAACTGAAAGGGATTACTTCAACAAATACTGGAGAAGCAAATGCCACAAGCATTTATACAGTAGGTTCCTCAATGTTCATTCAAAGGCGACACTTTACAAACAAAAATATTCAACAGAGAGTTACATTGTGAACTTTTGTACACATCACAGCTTAAAATGTTCCCATCATGAAAACAAGTATTTTCTCCCAGACCCAACTTACAAATATTTTTACATCAAGTCCTGCTACGCAATAAGCCAAGTGTGACTTATTTACTTCAAATTGATCCAAACGAAATGACTGTCCCAGTTCTGCACATATTGAAGTTGCTAAATGTCTTTATCCTGATCTGATCTACACAACTAACAGTGACAACTTTTACATTATGCTGGAAATAAGCCTGGAGTACAGGATGGAATCCAATCATCAATACTACACTGCCAACGAAGGCAACAAACTACCCAATTCACAAAATGTATACAGTAAGAAGAAATAAACCTTCCAGCTTTTACGTCTTTTATGAAAACAATTTGATACATGTTCTTAGAAATGAAATACAAAATACTGTCTGTAGCAACTTAAATAAAAATTCCACACAATTTCCAAACCAGTAGACCTTCGACACACAAGCAAACAGTAATTATTTCCCATCTTAACAAGTCTTGTCCACAAGAATTTTTATACAGTAGTGTTCAGGCTGTGCATGCACAAGTATACTACCAGTATGGAGAGACATATACCATAGCAGGACTATTGTTAACGCAAGCCTACAGCACAATGAAACATAACAGCTGGTCAAAGTCCAAATCACTCCATGGCTGTCATAGCAAAACAGCATGATGTAAAATATGGTCTCCTCTGGTAATGAACTTGAACACTTAAAGTACCACACTCTCCCTTGCAGAGACGCATGGGCAGGGAAAAGATCAAAAGCTGTGAAATTTTGCAAAGACACTTGATAACTTTCTGTCTCTGCTGTGGCGTAAATATTAGTGACAAATGCAGCAGGTAATCTGACTAAATGTGAAACTTTACACTGGCACCTGCCACAAACTCACAATGGGTTTCAGTGAGATGAGATGGCTGAATAGGATCCCCGTCTTGTCAAGCCCAATAGGGCAGTATACTGTAACACTAGGTCCAGTGATCCTTATACATCTGATGTGGAGACAGACATGTCTGTACATGAGTGAGTGAGCGTGTACTGAGCTAACATTGTTCAGGGGTCACAAAAAAGACTTCTGTTCTTTTGTGTTTAAACACCATCCAGTGTCAGAAGTGTACATCTTTGATAAATCCTCTCAATAGGCCCAGTCTTCACTCAATACCAACAAATCAATAATGGGACTTAGGTCCCAGGGAGACCCCTTTATTATTCAAATCAGGCTGCTAAACTCAAAGGGTGGAATGTGGAAATAAACCTAACTGTGATATGAAAAGACAAAACCCAGTGGATCTGTGTGAACGTGATAATACTGTCAGGGTTAATTGAAGTCAATTTTTTAATCAGTGGTATTTGCATTTATAAAATTTTGGAGTAGGGGAAATTGAGAGTCAAATTAGATCAACTTTTAAGTCTCCTGTAATTACACTGATACAGTATAGTATGCTTCAGTACAATATTTGGATCACAGGCTAATGGTGTTTGGTTGAAAATGTATTGCATGAGGTACCAAGGTTGTATCTAGCGAAGAATTGTGAATTGATTGAATTTGTGAGGGGAGAAGTGCTGTGATTTAGAGAATATGTTGGTTATGTGAAAAAAGTGAATGCATAAAAGGAATGCCAAACTGATAAATTATACACCGGTTGGAATGCTACACGAAACAATAGCCATTAAATATCTTTCCCCAAGTTAAAATATTGACACTGAAATGACACAATGCAATCCTGCATATTTGGCATGTTTTAAAACATATGATCAAAGGCAAACTGATTCTTGACTTCTCATAGAAATATTGAGAATTCTGATGATTTATTTTGCTCTTTAAGCAATCACTTCTCCAACATATGGTATTAACTTGAAACTGATAGAGACAGATATTAGACTCCAATAACTGAAAACACTTCACTAAACATGTAAACATGTTAAAATCATTTTACTGCAGGGTTGTCCATCATTTTAATATGAGGGCTGAAACTTGTGATATTTCAGCATACATTTTATTTATCTCTGTGAGATGAGGACTGAGGATTCCACTTCCTTACAAGGGGCTTATTGAGTTGGTGAACAAAATTCAGGATTTTTGTCACACCTGTTGAGATTTACTCATATCTTGATGGTAAATGGTCAAACAAGAGATTCTGCACATCTGACACATAACTGAAATGGCAATGATAGGGTACTTAATGATTGAAATCATTCATTAAAAAATCGTGACCAGACACTTTTTACCATTATGTATTAACCATGTGCAACTCCTGTCAACAAAAAGTACAATTTCTTGCATTTTTGCTAACAATAGGAATTGATACATGGGTAATGAGGCTAATAAGAAACATTGTCAACGTTTTCCTTTGAACACATCTCAAAATAATCGATATCAACTCAATGAGTCCCTTTAAAGTGAGAGATGTGACCAGGTCAGTCTTAAAGGGCAAGTTTTGTCATCCCAGACAGTTCCAGTTCTCCCAACTATGCAACTTGTAGCTCCTCCCATAACTGTATAATGCTCCTATTTGTGCAGGCACGAATCAATTTTATTGCTTAAGGCCATGTCTTGGTGAGCATTCAAGGCTATAATGTGTAATTCAAGCACTCTCTCCATATTGTGTGGAATGTGAGCTGCTATGCATCTTTTCAATTTTCAGACTTTGCTGTCAATCAAAGAGCAGTCACCAACTGAGAATTTTGATACCCCCACAATAAAAATGTACTTTGGGGTGACAAGTGTGTCTTTAAAGTGAATGAGGATGGGGGAAGGGTGGGAGAGGGGGGAGGGGAGAAAAAAAGCTTGCAATATTGAAATTATTCTCCATGGTAGAGAAATGGTTATGGATACAAGGCGTGCTCCATAACTGAGTTTAGTCACTACACTTAAGGTGTTTGGTTATATTGAATTTCATTTCATTTCATTTTCATTCATGTTTGACTTATTAATCAATAATCAATAAAAAAAGGGCTGTACTGACATAGAGGCTAGCTATAAACAAGTCAAGTTTACTGAAAATAAGGCATCATGAGTGGAAGACCACTCTCATATGTTACCTTTAGGGACACATTCACGAATCTCAAAGTGCAGTGCACCAAAGTCAACGTAGAAGATTTTATATCATTTCATGGTACAGTATATGTTACCCCATACATTTGAACTACATATCCAATCATGTGGCACTGCCACATGATGAAACCATTGTCAACTTACACCATTAAGCCAAGAGAGAAAGAGGTGTGTTTACCATTTAATAGTGTGGGGTCCACAGCCATGCATGCTCAAAAAAGTGCCTAGAAAGGGTTCAGAAACTTCAGTGGCAGTGCCCTGGAATTAAGGCTTTGAGAGTAGCATGGAACAGCCCAGCTTTGCATACAGTGTCTTATCAAATTAACCAAAAATCCCCTGGTTTGAGAGGCAGAAAACTACAATACTTTCCTCCCATTTACATATATCCTCTAGGTGATCCCAGTTACTGACCCCACTTACCATTTGGCAAAAGCTAAATTAGCACATCCCCTACCACTATTAGTGGGCAGCAGGGCTACAAAATCCTGCATTCTTTACTGATCCAATTTAAGGTTTTGTTCCAACTTTTTAATGTTCAACAAGAACACATGCAACACGGTTAATTAATGAGGAGCATTTCTCTAGTACTTAGGATCTCAAGTGCTGGCCCACAATGTGCAAATAAATAAATGGTCCCTTAAATATTCTCACAGTCAAAAGTCTACATAAGGAATTAAGCTATAATTATTAACCTCAAGCACAAGTGGCCAGTTGTCAGATACACTGTAGTACCCCAGGACTAATTCAAACCAGTCACTGGGTAACTGGGTCAGAGGTCTTCACCCATTGAAGAAAGGATGAAGACTTCACTGTGAGTAAGAAGACTTCATACAACTATGCAGTTAACACACAAAAAAACCTACATTCTTGGCCTGTAGGTGAGTGTGTATAGGTCTTTTCCATCAGCTTGTCTTTGAAATCACCACATTCCCCAAACTATTGTATCAAGGAAGATCTTAAGTAAATTGGCAAACATCAGAGTTGTGTGATATCGAAAACTGGGATGTGGATTTTTTCCTTTTGTATCCAAGGTTGGATACCACTGCTAGAAAATCTGACAAACTAACAAAGTTGGTAGTTTGCTTTCAAGTCACTCTACAGTTTATGACTACCAAGATTTTATGAAGCAGCAAAGCATAATCAAAACCTTTGATTATCTTTGCCTAGATATTGGCACATTAAAAATGCAAAAATTGTTATTAGAGTAAAGGCCCACTTCATCACTAACACTTACTCAAATCCTAATCTGAGCTGTAATCTTACTTACCCTAGGACTGATAACACTAGTGAATGTCCTGCCTGGATGGCAGTTTAACAGGTCATTGGTCTACTCCACATATTTGGACCTTGGTCTTCTGTAGGTACACATACAAATCAAGTACACTCATAGGCATAGGAAGCTGTTCAAGACTGGGGGGGGGGGGGACTAAACCTTGTTTCAGGTCACTATCCTGGGGGAGGGGTCTAAGGGGAGGGGGTCCCAACTCCCCATCGAAAACTTTTTGATATTTGAGCGTCCTTAGATGCAATTTGGTGCATCATTAAAGGAAATTACTGCAAATTTTTACTATTTCTTACAGAAGAGCAGGCAAACCAAGACTTCTGAGGATTTTCCAAAATACAGGTTTGAGAACTCCAGATCACTGAAACTACCTGTCTCTGTAAGATACTACTGGCAGTCTATACTGCTGCCACATATTAAGCTAATTTAAAATGGAAGAGAGGATTAGTTCAACTTGCTGTAGGGAGTAGCAACTCTAGGCACCGTGGAGACAGGGGGAGGGGGCTACTGGGGCTTAAGCCCCTGCACTTTTCCTGCCGTGGGCATTTTGGGCCGCCTCAAGCTGCTTTTATTTTATTGAACATATTGGACCACTTCGATGATTAGCCCCTGCACTTCAAAATTGGCTCTGCAGTCCCTGAACTCCCTGTTATGAGGCAGGTCAGTTAAAAAAAAAAAAAATGCAGATCAGCAAAATCATTGACATTTGACTGAAGAGAAGCCCATATACCATTGCATAGTAGACAGCTAAACAAACAGAAAAGCTTTGGACAATTTTTAACTTATTAAACTCCTGCTTAAGTATAGATTTGTCTGGGAAATGATGACTATGACAGTTGTTTCTTCCCAAGCAATATAGAATTGTAGATTATGTACTTAAATTACTTAGCTATTAACTACCCTTGCCATGTACAATGCTAGTGCAAAATTGATCTCACTTAAAATTATGGTGACATGCCACCAGAAAGAGGTATTTTCACTTTAAAAGAATAAAATCCCCCAAGAAAAGATCCATTGGAATTATTTCAATATCTCAAGATATACCTCCTCAAATTTTGATGGTTTCTGAAGTAACTTACTACCTATACAAAAATAATGATGTGGAGTGTTGCACAGTGTTACAGTTTCTTTTGTTATGGTGAGTGATACCCATATTTTTTCAAGGAAACAATTAGAATTTTAACTTCCATGATTATAATACCTCAGGGGATACCAATGCTACAGGTGTCGACCTTGGGATGAAGGTTGTAAAAACAAAGGCTAACATTAGCCATGTTTGGTATATCTCTCTTTCTTCATCACAAATTTACATGTATAATCTATGTTTATTTATTGTACAAGTGTGAAATAGAAATTAGTCTATTTTGATGGGAACTGCAGCTATTTCCTGCATATTTAAAGCTTTTTACGTCAAATATCCTACTATGTAATTTGCATGTCACCAGACTTTTCAGTTGGACAGAAATGCAGGAGTTTTGTCTTTATTAGATATTTTTGCATGCAGTTTTTTACAAAAGGCAACTTTAAGTGAATGAGGGAGTGGGTGCTAGGGGGAGGGGCGGAAGAGAGAGGGGACAAATTGCCTGTTGCCCCCATACTTCCAAATTACCTTGCATGAGGAAATGTAGCGATGACAATGTTCTAGAATTATGCCACAAAAACTGTACTCCCTAACTTACATGCTAATTGAGGAAAGTACATAGGCCAAGTAACATTTAAAAATTACCTTTCTACAGGAGAAAGGTTTAACGACCACATCAGGCTTTCCTTGTAACATACTATTAATAATTTACACTACATATCAGTTCCCTGTGTATTGTCATGGCAACAAAACAAAACAGTACTTCAAAAGTTAAATTTTAAACAAATTATCTCACAACATTAATAGTTTGTTGAAAGAAAGATAGACAAGACAAACCTGTTACTCCACTTGAGCATTTTGATTGAGCCAACAATTATCTGTCATTTGTCCTTTTACCTCCTGTATACCATACAGAATCGCCTTACAAAAAGCATGATCCCAAAATAGGAAAAACGTTCTTCTGGCAGAAATATGAATCAAACTTTTTGCACAATTCAAGCAACTATTCTAGGTAGCATGGAGGTACAAGATAGTTACTGTCAATATAATGTTGTTGCAGTCTAATTGGTTGAGTCCTCAACAAAGTTTAACTAATTGCTCCATTCAGTTCACTGCCAAAACCGATCCATCAAAAATGGCTAGGCAACTGGTCTTGAAACCTTGCATTTTGAAGTCAATCATTGGGCCTTCATAGAGAAATATTAAATCCATAAAGTTCAATCATGAATTCTGCAACAGCATTCAAAAGCATGCACTCATAAAATTTCCTTTTTGAGACAAAACAGTGTTATAATGATTAATTTTTTGGCAAATCCATGCATATGAAATAAGCCAACCGTCCTTTTGTGATGTCAAAGTAAGACTCAAATGTACCATGCTACAGTGTAAATGATCTTTAATTCATGCTTCCATATAAGTCTCAAGCACGAGAACACTTCAAACTGACTTCTGTGCAAGGGTGTCGCTATCGGAACAAAATGTATGGTGTTCCACACAGACGTTACACACCATGTAGTTTCCCACAATTCAGATACAAAAATGTCTGTAAGGACAGCAAAACATTTTGAAATATTTTTTACCCTGTGTATACCATAATATATGAAGTAGTTCTTGATTTCTGACCCCGGCCTAGACTCTAGAGGGTTTCTGCTTAAAGTGATTACAGTTCAAACAAACCTCATTAATATAAACACAGCAACCAAAGGTTAAAGCAGATGCAACTGTCACAAACTGAACAAATTGTAACTAGCTACAACCATCTAAACTAGTAAACTGCTGTAACACACATCAGTCCAGAATCTGCCCATGGAACTGTGAAGTATAAAACACACTGGAAGGGAAATTCCCCAGTGTTATCATATGATTATGTGTCAGTCATTAATCCAACATGGTACCAATCAATGATCATGGTAGGCTTCAGATTTGAAGAGAAACATAAACCTATCCCATCAGAATCTTCTCAGCCAATCACAATTCAATAAATCCTTTGAGAATTCCTGGTCTATTTAAGAGAAAGTTGAGTTCTGAAGCTGGCTATGTAATACTCTCAAATTTATTTCAATTTCTGCTAGTGGCAGGTACAGTAGTAATTCACAAATCTGAGCAATACTCTCATCATCTAACCTTTGCCCTTTGCAATCACCATGCATACATATAGTTCATAGGGTAACATATGATCTTCTACTTACTGCTCTTTGCTGTAATGTTAATCTCTTTCAAACACTTCAATACTGAGAGGAAATACAATCACTGATTGACAAATCAACACAGAAAATACTTGCAAACTTGATTCCTTGCACCAAAATCTCAGTTACTACATGTCCATGGACAGAGACACAGGCATACTCTAACACCTTTCACACATGTACAGTAACTCAACTACAGTTTTTTTTACACATTCCAATCATGGAATTTCCAATCTTAGTTTATATCAAAAATATACTGAACTGGGTCAAAAAGGGAACTTCTTCACAATCAAGTCTTTCTCTGCAAAAATTCATCTAGCTTTAAATGCCATAAATTGTTTCCAGATGAGAATAACATGCCCCAAAGAAAAGTGGAGCCTTCTTACCAAACAGTTGCCTGCAGATAACTCTTGACCTTTGACCTCTTGCAAGTCAAAAAGTCTAAGACAGAAGGCACTTCCCATGGGATGAGGCGAAGCTTCTCAATGGGAAGCCATTTGAATAATAGTGTTTCCCTCACTGACAATGTCTGTTTCGTTCTTTGTAAATGAATTTGCAGACAGCAAATCCTAACATTTCCTTTGTCTCAGACCATGGTTATGTGGCTTGTCAAATTACTTTAGTATGTACATGAAATGTGAAAATTGAATGACAGGTTTCTAATGTTCACACGCTGTGCCATATTTCATGAAGGTAACCCAGAAGGCCAGAACAAAGCAGGCTTTTCTCCACCACTGGCACCTGGGAACAGAATCAGATGGCTCCAACTAATGGAAAAGTATTTTTAAGTTACAGAGTTTGTGAACAGGAAAGAACTTGAAGTTAATTTTTTTTCCCCAAATAATAACTTGTGGTTAATCTAATATGGCATTTGTGCCATTTAAATACTTTCATGTGTCAACTTCAATATAGGCTTATATCTGCATGTTTTAGGTCTAATTCATTAGTCCACTATCTGTAAGACAGAAAATAGCCCCACATAGTGAAGGCTTATCAACTATACACCACTTTAAATAATTACAATAAATGCCAATCTTTAACAACATTGTTTTGAGAGAAAGGTTCATAGATGATGGGAAAGATGAGGAATCTGGAAAGTTCCTAGTGAGAAAATTTTGGTATTTTGAGTGAAAGTCGGGCAGTTAGAGAGAAATTTGGCTAGTTTTTTTGTACATGAAAGACGTGTAAAATTTGTGGGAAATTTGATAAGATTGCAAAGAAATCAATGTTTTTCCTCCAGCCCTGGTGGTTTAAAGGATACTAGCATGTTTCCAAGAGAATCTGCCTTTGGAAAGAAAGTTTACTATGACAGTAAATTCCACAAAACTCCCCTAGTAAAATCTACTACAAAGAAAAAGGTGGAGAAACTGAGACATAACACTTTTGTGAGGCAAATGAAGAATTGAGAAGCCCTGCCCACTGGAAAGCTCTCTTCCACTAAGCTATCTTTCATTTGCCAGGTACTACTGCTGGTAAGTGGGTTCCATATGCAAATAGGACATAAGGGGGGGGGGGGAGGCAATGTACATTGATAAATTCACTGTTCATTGGACCAGCTATTAACTGATCAAATCAAATTGATTATATAAAAAAGTCAAGTAAACATTTGCTTTACAGCAATAGGCAGTCCCCCTCCCAAGATTGCTTGAAAAAATCAGCACAATCTTGCAAACTTCAAAGTACCTCTGAAGATGTTCTGAACATAACTATTGCAAATGAAAGGTAAAGCAAAGAGTTATTCTTCATGATTTGAACAATTCAGTAAAACTTATATTGTCACATGATCAAAAAAGGCCATGATGAATGAGAATGATGGAGTATGCTAATTCTCATTGGGGTGACTGCATTTTCCCTTTAATCGGTGACTTACAACCCTGCTGTATCTTTTCTAAGTTCCCTGCCAATTCAAACATAATAGAGGGCGACATTTATAAATGACTGTAGGAGCTGGGTTTACATATGAGTTGGCATAGTAGAGAGCCATAGATTGACTAAAGTACCATGTTTAGTTCATGGGAAATCACTGTTTTTAGTAAGATACAAAATGCTTAGTAGATCTGTGAAAACCAGACTTTTGAAATTGACATGACCTTTGCATACTAAGCTACCATTTAAAGATTAGATTTTATCTAAGTCAAGTTTACTGTAAAAGAGAAGTTTTTGGTCTAGGAATGTCGACCCTTCCAGAAGAAATAATTATAGTATTAATGAAAATATACACTGCTACAGGTTGCTATACGCCTATGTTTACAATGTAGGTGTACAGACAGGAAATGCTAATATCTCCTGAGATTCTCTTCCTAATTTATGTTTTTACAAGGAAAATATCTATCAGATAGAAACATTCCCATTCTCCTAAAAACTAGAAATTTGTAATAATTACATAAACTTTCTTTCAATGTTATTTGTATCTTAGCCTCCTCCCCAAAACAGAGAAGCACAGTGGTGGGAAACCACCAAAAATTCATCCTGTTGTCCAACACATGATAACATGCATGGTATAAGGCCTATATCATACTCCCAATGATGACCGCATCATCTGATCACCAACAGTGTCTAGTAACAGATAATTTGATAAACTCACAATCATACCATGGGGAGAAGGGTATCACATCCATGATCAGATAAATTATGACCTAATGCACACATCAAATGTAAACACAGACAAAAAATTATCCAAAATGCTTTCTTGAACCTTTCAAACTCAAGAAAATGTCATTCTGCTCACAGCATAGGTGGTGATAGTGACATGAGCCCTATCCAGATGTCACATTCATGACATCTCATGTCTAGACAGGTTGAGATAAGCTTTCAACCATGTCAGTCTGCAGCCCATTTTACAAGACTTAAAACCACACACAAAGCTTGCAATAACTTTCCACAGAAATCCATAATCAAAATATTGGCCCATTTTCCTCAAATTTTATTGCTCTGATGAAATTCAGGGTTAAATGGTTCATCTGACCTGTTAACATTTTCACTGGCAGATAAGACAACAAAGCTCTGCTGTGTCTATAGTCATATATGAAATATGTGACCCTGTCTTTTATAAACCTGTTGATCCATAGAGGGATTTGCTCCATACATAAATCAAACAGGTGTAAGAATAGTAATGTCAGAATCAACTGTGGCTCCCTAAAATGGAGGGAGGACATGAAGTCATGTGTAACTGTTTTGGAAATACATTGTACTGTGGTGCAGAACATTCACATCTTTTTCTCCAAACCTCCCTGGTTTGGGAATTTACAAACCCCGCTACCTACCTTGAATTTACACTTGTAATCCATATGTTCCCGCAGTAAGTCCCTGGCAAGCTTTTAATAGGACAGTGGTAATGAGAGGCAAAATAGATTCAAAGGACCATGATTTATAGATATCTAATAATATGTAATTGAAAGGAATATAGCTAGATGATGACATTATTGCCACAAAAATTAGTGTTGTACCAATACCACAAGTACACCCAAAACTTACCATTTGTGATATTCAATTGTTTACATTGATCAATTACTGATCTGATACTGATATTAAGGAAAAAAGCATTTTGTGTACTAAACAAGAGGCTACCATGGAGGCA
>WURT03419165.1:3168-22862 GCA_009936505.3 Holothuria glaberrima
TATGGAAGTGACTGAGTAACTTTCATACTGTCTTGACTTCCATACTGTCTCCAATTGATGCCTTGACCTGGGGTTTGGGAGTTGTACACCTTGCTTCTTTGTAAATCTTCTTGAGGAATAGGAGATAAACAAAGAAGAAAGGTCTGCAACTCCAAAACCCCCCAAAAAGCTGCAATTGGGGACAGTATGGAAGTGACTGAGTAACTTTCATACTGTCTTGACTTCCATACTGTCTCCAATTGATGCCTTGACCTGGGGTTTGTGAGTTGTAGACCTTGCTTCTTTGTAAATCGTCTTGAGGAATAGGAGATAAACAAAGAAGAAAGGTCTGCAACTCCAAAACCCCCCAAAAAGATGCAATTGGGGACAGTATGGAAGTCACTGAGTAACTTCCATACTGTCTTGACTTTCATACTGTCTCCAATTGATGCCTTGACCTGGGGTTTGGGAGATGTAGACCTTTCTTCTTTGTACATCTTCTTGAGGGTTTGAAGATAAACAAAGAAGAAAGGTCTGCAACTCCCAAACCCCAGGTCAAGGTATCAATTGGAGACAGTATGGAAGTCACTGAGTAAAGCACAGTTGTACATAGATACTGATTCTTTCAAATACAAATGATGCTTGAAACCTAAAGACCATTCTCTAAAATTCAATCCTCTACTTTAGCTGAAGGCCATCTCTGAGTATGAAGGTAGACTTTTGACAAACAGTTGCTGAATGTTCAACGGACTGTGACAATCTGCCAACTTTGTCAAAATAAGGACATATAAACGAATAACAGCAAACTGTAGTGTCCTCCACCAGCAATCATCTTAAAGAATCTAAAGATTTTGGTAAGAGGGGAAATCCAGCTTAAGAGTGGTTAAATGAGTATCTTTACACATGCATGACCCCTTGACCTACTTACACAGTTCTGCCCTGGTTTCCAGGACCAGTGTGAATCCTTTCACAGGAGCAAATCATGCTGCTTTTTTGCTTATCAAGTGAAAAAAGAATGTTTTGTGATTGCCAAAAGTAGGACTATTGCTAGCAAGCCAATGTGAAAGTTTGCATGTTTTGTGTTAAAAGGCATATCTTTGATTAAGGTACTCTAGCTAATAACTGACGGTAGTAGTCACAAAGAGAAGAAATTAGACTACCAAGGGCACAACACTTGGATATCACATTTCAAGTCCAAAAAAGATTGTGCAATTTATTCCTCTGTAGGAGAAAAGCCACTCCATACATTCATGCAACTGGAACATCCAAAATGAGCAATTCCATGTCAGGGTTTACACACAGTATATGCTGTGAATATACACATGAACTAGGGCAGCATCAATGCCATTTCACTTTCAAGAACAGCTACAAATTCTTTATTGCATAAAAGGAGTATTAAAGGATGTCAGCCTAAGTGACATCATCTATTGTGTGAGAGCTGCAAGCTATTATCCAGCAACAGACTATTTTACATGAATACATGATGCAAAACAATTGACTGACCTAAATATCTTGTCTGCTGCAATTTCATGGGGACCGAACAAACAAAACTGCACATTTAATGTTACACTTTTTTTTTTTTTCGTTCTTTAATTGCTGTCTTATCCCAACAAGTTGATTAACACAGCAATGCAGCCTACGACTTTGGCTGGTGTGTACAGGAAAGAATAACTACTGTTCATAAATGTGTGCAGCAGCATTTGTTTCAAACAAATTTAGTCTTGTGCACTGCCATTGCAGAGATGTCGATTTCCAAATACATTGTAATTCTTAACTCCCAGATTAAGAAATCTGTGAGCCCAGATATGACATATCACCTGTACCTATTTTCATTTGTTATGAACCACCCAGCCAACCGTTTGGACCCTTGGGGCTTTGGGCCTCAGTTCTAAATCTACCGAGAAAGCCAGTAAAATGGTTCTGGCTGTCCAGCTACTTGTTGCATAGAGCAGACGGCCAGATGTGCCATACTGTACAGATGCTTGCTGAGTGGAGCTCACTGGGTTGGTAAAATGTATGGTTCTCACCATACACTGGCCATCTGAACAGCTTCACAACTTCCAATCCAAGGTCAAAAGCCCCAGGGTCCAAACAGTCTGCTTGCAGGTCATGTTACACATGTAAATATGAGGTACAGAGGGACCATGCAGATTTGTTGTTTTTGTGAGAGGATTTTAATGCCTCAGTAACTCTACCTGACACTTCATAACTGTATCAAGCAGACCAAAAACCAATATATACAGTATATGCTGAAAATAGACCTTACTGTACATATAGATTTGAAAAAAATATACCATTTTGTCACAGACCCCATTTAACTTGACATAAAATGTCCAATTTTCCAGCGTAGCGGAATCTAGCCATTATTTCATACCATCCTTTTAACTATTAGATGACTATTGCCATTAGCTGCAATTATCCACACCATTTACTACATCAGCCATAAAGGCATGCACTCAAAAAATTAACAACCTACAAATATGTATTGCTTGAATTTTTTACAAACAAATATAGTGATTGAATTTTTTTTTTTTTTTGATGAATGTTAAATGCATGAGAGGTTTGGAGGACAATCATGGACCATGCTAAGAGGGGCAATCATACAAGGCTAGCCAATATGTGGGTAAACAGCCCATTTAAACAGTGGCGTCGCCAGACTTTTTGAAGTGGGGTGCACGGGGGGGGGCCAAGCGGTCCATCGGAGGGGCACACCCAAATGCAGTATGTTGTGTGATCGCCGGCCTGGGGGAGGGGTCTAAGGGTATGGGTTGTGCCCCTCCCCTTTGAAAATTTTTGAAAAATTAGATGTCCTTCCATGCAATCTGGTGCCACATATGCATAAAATTTGTGTTAAAAAATTTACAAATGGCCCTACGGCCTCTTCTGTGTACGCCACTGGTGGGCCACAAAAATATATCACAATTTGGCCATTGTGTTAGCCTTACTCGCACTAATGATTTAATGATGGGGGGGGGGTGTGGTGTGAATGGGGACAGTGAATCATGTTCTGAATTTTATACACTGAGCTTTCTTGAATGCGCACTGAAGAAGGCAACGAAAGTCACATTTTTTTACAGTTTTCAAACATACAATCTGGCTAAAAGATAATCAATGTTGGAATTGTATATAAGGGAGAGGACTCAAGGCCCCAGTAGTCTCACAGCTTTTGAAAGTAAAGGGTTGAAACAATAGCTGTGAATTACATCTCCCAATAAGGCTGTCCCTCATACAGTATAACAAATAGATGCGCGCGAAGGCGCCGCAAAATTACAGTTTCGAGAACGCTTTGTGCAATTTTGGTCATTAGTTTGAGTGATTAAGTGATAGCAGGTCCTCTTTTTCATATCAACATCTAAGTAAATGGTGTGTTTGTGCATAATTTTTGTCATATCCAAAATCTCATATTGGGGGAGGACAGCTAATCTTTGGAGGGCACATGCCTCCCTGGCCCACCCCCCACTGCATTTAAATGGTCTGCTCCTGGCAGTTCACTAGATAATGAATTTCATCAAAGCACTTTTTTCCATCACAAAATTCACAGTTACTTGATATAATTATCTTGCAATTTGAACAATAGTTCATGGTGTTAGTACTATTCCTTGTGTATGACAATGTCTTAGGCATAGAATTTTTTATAATTATTGTTATTATTGTTGTTATTGTTATTGCTATTACTATTATTGTTATCCCTATCGTCATCATTGTCATCGTCATTGTGGTAGTCATCGTCATCATCGTTATCATTATTGTTGTTGATGTTATTATTATCATTATCCATATCATTATCATTAGTCTTATTATCACTCCAATATCTAACTTCATATTTTAATATTCAGCCCTTTTCTTTCCCTGTTTATTTATTCTTTATTATAATCCACATTTCACCCAAAATAAACACCAATTTAACAATTTTAAAGTTCAATATCCCATTTCATGTTTAAGTCTGATGTCCATTTACATATTTTTTTTCCTCATGTTTAGAATCCATCGGTAGTGGATAATATGTAAGTTAAAATCAATTTGAAAATAAATTTCCAAACTTTGAAACTTTGTGATCTCTCATGAGCTTCGGAGGTTCTGTACCATGTATGCTGTAAGCAGTACACTGTATGCTCACTGAATGCTTGCACACAACCCACTCAGGTTTGTACTTAGTCTGCTAGCAATTTCCTTAAGCTTCACACAAAAATTCCCAAAATTCCATGAGGAATTTCTCTTCTTTGAAAGATGCAACAGCACAATGAATCAAAACATATGAACTAAAACAATTAATAATATACAGTACAAAAGTAATAAAATATTGTTTTTCTTTTGGGTTTAATGATTCCCTGAGTTTAACTTGACTTGGAATTTCTGAAAATTTCTAGAATTTTTCCTGATTGGAAAATGGACACTGATTTTCCTGATTTCCTTGGACAGTTAAGAAACACCCATTACTGTTCTACTTACAGTGGATGAGTAATATGGGGTGGTTACAGTATACCTGGTAGGGTGGCTGCTTTTCAACTTTTCAAAGCTCAAAATTTTATTTTTTTTATTAAAAAGGTTTTCATGATCTTAAGATGAATTTGTCATCATAACAAATGGTAAAATGTCTGTGTATGTGTTTGGTTAGCATAGTAGTTTACATGGTTTTGGAGAATTATCACTCAGTACATTCACCATCAAAAATTATGTACTGTATCAGGGCTTGAAATTTCCATAAATTTATCACTAGCCCGTCGGGCATTTGACAGTCACGATCCACTAGCCCGCATGATATTTGCACTAGCCCCAGTTCATAATTTCATAAGTTAACATTAGGCTATAGCCTGCATGTGTACTTTATGTACACAAACAACCTGCAATGAATGTTGGGCCATCGCAACCTCAGAACAATGACATGAAACATAGAAAACTCCTTAATACATACAATTTGACAACTCGTCAAATAAATGTTTGTATTTGAAAGAAACTGTAAAACTGAAAATCATCAAGTTTACTTACTTTATATGTACCATCACATCATCAATATAATGCTCATATGCAGATCGACATATTTATTACGGCCATAATGCCAACTTGCTGCACAACTACAGAGGAAGCACAGTGTACAGTGTACAGCCCATACGTTCGTATGTGCGTTCATAGACCTCTATTACACTGTTATTCTTTCAGTACTGTATAGCTACAACAGTGAAAGCCGAAGACAGCTTTCTGACAACTTGATTACAGCAGCATCGTTTTACTGAGTTAACATAAACAGTACTGTATGTGCGGCACTGTGTAACGATGTCCAGGGTAGGCCATACTGTGTAATACAGCGATACCTATCCGGCTTTTGTCGCACATTACTGTAGCTACATATGCTGTTAGAGTACTTGTGGTGTCTAACATCACAACTATTGAAAGAGAATAAGCAGAAGGTATTTACTTAATTTAGTATCGTAAAAATGATTATGCGTGCAATCTCTTCACGGGAATTAGGGATTTGTGCAGAACTGATTGAGAGGATAGTGTTGTTGGAGTTTTGTACATCAACTTTGTGGCAAAACTGTACTAGCCCTTCGGGCTTTCAATTGGATACTGGCACTAGCCTGAGCGTGTTTTGAACTAGCCCCGGGCTAGCGGGCTTACATATTTGTCGAGCCCTGTACTGTATGTACATTACATGTACATCCCGTTACAGTTCTTTGTAGGCAGATACCTATAGTATGCCAACCTGGTCAAGTGACACCTGAGTATATCTACTTTTTGTCGGGACGATTATGAACACAGCTAACGAGGCTGCATGCTTAACGACTACTTTGAGCTCCATAGTTTTCTCTAATTCTAGGCAGAAAAGTGAACTCCATATTTTTTTTTTTTTTTTTTGGTAGCCCACCTGAAAACTTTGTTAAGATCAAAAGTGGTACATTACAAATAGCTTGCATGTTAAATAATACAAGTAGTGTACAAGTTTAATATGTAGATCACTTTCGGTTACAATTAACATTCATGTTAAATCATTTACAACTCTTTACAAATTAGCTCACAAGTTAGATCGCTTAAAGCTTCTAAGTTGGATCCCTTACAATTAGCTATTGTGCAGTAATGGATTTTACTGCCTAATACACTTATCTTTAAAAATATGTCCATCTTTAAGTTTGAGGCATAAATACCCTCAAGAAAATGAAAACTGGAAAGAAAAAAAATCAATGGAAGCCGAAGGCCAGGCTAAAATAGATGTAACTAGTGTAAGCTCCTCCTTCCATCCATGGAGACCTATCTCATATGCAGGCCAATGGCTTCTTTTTTATTTTCAATCTGACAAAAATCAATTTTCTGGTGGTAGAAATCCATTTTCCATTGGAGAGAAATTTACAAGCCTAATGGATAGGTGAGACAGCCCGGAGACAGAGCTAAGAGGCAAGAAGGAGAGGTCGAAGATGCTGATCTATTTGACAATTTGAGTAATCTGCTTCTGATGAAGCGGCGATGGGCTTTATAATGCCAGGTGGAATAACAGTACCAGGAAAAATTCGTCAACAAATAGGAAAACAGCTTCCACTTTTTTTTTCCCAGATGGATGAATGCAAAATTGGCAAATGAATACTGCTGAGCAAGCATTCTTCTTCCTTTCTTCCTTCCTTTTTTTTTTTTTGGCTTAGCAAACATTACATCCTATACATATGATTGCCTTGAGAGTGATGGGGTTTTTATGTGCTGGAATTTCAAAAGTTATCAAGGATGAAGTTCTGCCCTGAAAGGAACTGTATCTTTGTAAATCTTACAAATGAACTTTAACATCAAGGCTAGACTGGGAGTCACAGACCTTCATTTGTAAAATGAAAGTGGCAGTGCATATTGCTGGCATTTTTGGAAAATATCTAAAAATTGTAGCAATATTTTTAACGTTTAATACTGTGCCAGTTATGACACAGCAAAAGAATACTGCAACCAGACAATGGGATCTCCACAAACACGATCATAAAAATATGCCTGCCTCTTTATGGATGCAGGAATGTTACCGATTGCTAAACCACCATCCAATGAGTACAAACTGCAGTGCCGGCAAGTTATAGATCTGTCCTAATGTGTTACAACTCTGTCACTCCAGTCACATGATTGATGGGTGATTAAGCTTGTCTGGAACATCATACAAAAATATACACTGTCATTCCTTCGTTCTTAACTGGCTACTACAGACATGATATCATATGTGAAACAGCTTCATCATCACAAATAAAACAAAACAGCATGGAGCCAGAATGGGGAACCAACTTGTAGCCTTAAACATTCCACAATGATTGAGGAACATTAAGGAAAACCATTTATGCAAAACAACGTCAATTATCTTTATGGATTTCCATCTGGGAAACGTCTTTCAAGAGCTTCAATGTCTTGGACTATGCATGCCCACTCAAACTAAAGCCAAAAGTATATAACGAGAGGAATAATGGAATAAGGACAATTAGGGTGAGACTTGTACTGTGAGTACACTGTCATGAGTCAGAGTACATGTGTATTGTCTCTGGCACTGAGTACAAGAATAGGACTTATTAGTGTGAGTAAAATGTCATGGGTACTACAGTAGTAATAATGTATTGGCTCTGGTCATGTGTACAAGTACCAGACTTACAGAGTAAGAACCAAGTCATGAGTACGAGTGTATTACTGTATCTCTGGGCCTGAGTACAAGTACCAGATTTATAATGTGAGTACAATGTCATGAATTCAAGTGTATTGTCTCTGGTCCTGAGTACATGTTCCAGACTAAGAGTGTGATGAGTACACTGTCGTGAGTGCAAGTACACCGTCATGAGTGCAAGTGTTTAGACTCCGGTCTTGAGTACATTACCAGACTTAATGTGAATAAAATGTCATCAGTGCAAGTCCGAGTCTCTTGTTATGAGTGTAAGTGCAGGTACAAGCACATATGTATGCACTTATCTTTTTCTCAAGTTTGCATGTAACCAATAATGCTTAACCTTCAAAATTTATGAGTACAAGTGCAAAAGTACTTATCCATTCTCATGAGTACTAGGACAGATGTACTGAACTTAGAGTGATTAGAAGTACCAACAAGTCTACATACTCTACTGGTAACCTACATTTTACTAAGATGAAGCGTGAAACCTAATTAAAGGGAATAAGCAGTCACCACAAACTTACTTTGACAGATGAACCAAATGTTACAAATCTTGTCTGGCCTCTGTGGCAAGTATCTTTCACAATGTTCCAGAGCATAAATGTGGCATTCTCAAGGCAAACTTAGGGGCTGATTTGAATAAACTTAAAAATTCAATAACAAAAATGTTGGCACATAATTAAAAGGAGCCATTCATGAATCAGGATACCTGGGTATACTAATTCAACTTGGAATGACTGCATTTTCCCTTTAAAGTAAATTAAGATTCTGCAATCATATTTGTAGTTTCTAGCTCAAATGCAACTTCTGTGAAAAACCTCAAATATTAATTCTGCTACTCAAAATCATTACCACATCTCTACCTTATCTGTCACATTACAAAACAATACCACTTGCTTTGAAACTTGTACTGGCAACCCCACCCCCCCTTCCTGCCCTTAAGTCTGTAAGTCAGTTGCCAGTTTCTAGATACAGTAGCACAGTGATGACTAAAAATAGTTCTTTTTTGGCTAAAACCAGTCATGTTAGGCTCTATAGAAACAGTCAACAGTCACTATACAATTGGAATTACCATCACCATCACCTTTCATCAAAGTGGTTATTGCAAAAAGTTTTTTTTGGGAGGGGTGGGGTGGGGAGGGATGGGGTGGGGGAGAGGGGGAAGAACGGGGCATCAATCCAAGCATCAAGAGCTAACTAGTAAGTACCCTGTAGAAACATGTAATATACATGAGCCTCCACCATTCCACTGATTTGATAAAGTTAATTGAGAAAAGAGAAATACAATCTTACCTCTTCTCTAAATTTTTTTACTGTACTTCCACCCTGTCAAAGAAGAAAAGAAACAAAAATATAATTTAAATCCGACAACCTGTTTAAATATCATAGACTCATAGAGGCAGAAAACTGCCATGGTCAACTTTCCACAAAATGAATTACATTTTCATCCAGAGCTGGTACTTCTATGTATGAGTACTATCTCAGATACTACTTCTGTGTTCTGTGTCTAAATTCATGTTCCTTACAAAGCTACTTACATATAAAACCTTTTTTTCTTGCAACTGTGACTTTATATGAACACAGCTACACCCCCAAACACAATCTATGTTAAGGTAAAAAACTCAGCAAATACAACCTACATGTATTTCCCCTAAAGCAAGCACGAATTCCATAATCCAGATGTCTTTTTGTCTCACATTTTCTTCAAAACAAGCTATTTTCTTATTTACTTTACATTAGAATCTGTACAGGCATAGGCATAGGAAGCAGGAAGGGGAGCCTGGGAGCTTTAGCCTCCCTCAGTCAAAAACGTGGGAAGGCAGGATGCTTCCATGCTCTCATCCCCCTCCCCCCATCCAAGGATGAAAACCCCTCATTTGTTTCCTATGCACAAAAGTTTGCAGTTAGTTTCTTTAAAATTTACCCAACATGTTGTACCAAATTGCATACTAAGACAAACTCGAATATTTAAAAATTTTCCAAAGGGGAGAGGGCACCCCTCCCCCAGGATAGCAGTTGGAAACAATATTCAGCCCCCTAGTCTAGAACCAGCTTCCTACCACAGTGTGTACCAGGTTTTTCAAATCAAGCCATTAGCCATCCAGCAGTTTCCATAGCAATCTTAAAGAATAAATAGCATTCAGTGCTTATTTAGCTTAACAAAAAGTACCTTCCAAAAGACGGACAATTCATGTAGGTGTTTATACTTAAATATTTATAAAATTGTTCGTCAGGTTTTTTCTTCAATTTGTGACAATTTCAACCCATCGAGCAATGAAAATGCTTCAATGAATATGACATCAATAACCTGTGATTTTATTTCAGCAGCTCTTGGCATGACGACATTGACCATTTTCCTAATGGATAATCATGTCACAACAACAGTGGACTTTCTGCAGTGTAAAATATAACATTCAAATGCTTGGTACTCTTCAGTACAGTACCACAATCACACACAAAGAAGCTACCATGCCCTTTTAGTCCAATAAACCCATTAAAGCAAAATTTGCATTTATTTGGTAGAGTTTTGTACAAAGCTAGCTATACAGAATACTTCTATGCTATTTGGTATTACTAACCCTCCTACACGCATGACTATACAATGGAATTGCAACACAGATCTATTGTACTGCACGTGCATTGTATTCCTTCCCATACATTCAATCCACTAAAATCGCTTTCTCTTTACCATGCTACAGTTGTGACATTATTAATAAATTTTAAACGAGGATGTTAAGACCTTACTCAAAAGAAAGGCATTTTTCAAAAGAATAATGCCACTATTATATATAGGTCAATTAATGGACCAAAGTTTTATCAATTTGATTACTGTGTGATCCACTCACTAGGAAGGCTCTTAATGAAGTGCAAATTTTAGACACTCTGCCTTGTTGTCATGTATCCATTCTTCCCCTAGAGCGAGAGGACTTGATGAATTTTTTGGGTCGATAGCCACTGGGGAGAACTTAATACCTCTAGGCACATTTTATTTCTACAGAGATGAGGAAAAAGACAATTCTCTTGGTCATCAGTTGTGATGGAATGAAGTGTGGGAGACCAAAGAAGGCCGGAGGAAAGCACAGTTTGGTTAAATGAATTGTTTTCAAACTCGGATGCAGTAAGGATGACAAGAGTTTTAGGGGCAATGAATAAAAACAACTTTGCAGCAGAGCTGGTTGATCGGATGATGCCAGGGCAGTTTCAGACCAGAAGAGATTAAAAGTAAACTTTGCAAAATACTCAAAGGATATGAATACGTTCTGGTTACTGACTGCAAACTTCTGGGTAGTGTTGAAAAATCTATAGTCAAATCATCAGCAGAGATGAGCACAATCAATAACAAGTGGTCAAGAAAATCACATTCATTTAAAGGCTCCAGGCTGCTATCCATATTAAAGTTGCTTCTTAGGACAATTTTGTACAAATATTTAGAATTTGTCCATAGAAAAAGGGTTATAAGTTTCAGATTTCTTTCATTTACTTGATTTTATCCACATTGTAACAATTTACAGTATAAATGCCCATTGAGTCAATGCCATGGCATCTTAAAGTCAAGTGCAGTAGCTACAAAACTGTGTCACTCATGTGACATATTGTCCACCTCATACTTGTGCCTAAAATAGTTGACCACAATCATTACATTCATTTGTAAGTAAAACTTTGAAGTCAATAAAAGGCTGAAAGAGATTGGTCATGCCCCCAGGTTCAACAAAGTATGAGGTCACACTAATATCTGCACAGACTTTGACCTCAGGCTCTTGGGGCGAAAAGAAGGCAAAGCTCAGTGGATATGTGTCTAACCTGACTGTAAGTGACATGTGTGTGCACTTTTAAAATGGAATGGCTTCATTTGTCGTTTGCTTTGAAAACAATTATACCCTTTGTTTGCCAAGTATCAATGTATGCTATGCAAAAGCCACTAGGAAGTTTCATTTTTCAAGTCCAATTGGAGGTAAGTAATGGTCTTCATACCATGACTTGGGTGTGAGAATAAAATGCCATGAGTACATGTGAATACATTTTGGTGAGAGTTAGAGGACAAAATTTTACATCAGCACCAATGCTTGAATATCAAATCTAAGAGTGTAAACTTGTCCAGGGCAGGGCTTAAAGAGTAAGGGGGGGGCCCGGGGCACGTGATTGTGTGGGGGGCCCTATAGTACAGCTTAGGAACACTTGACACAGTAGTGGAACACCCAAGGTATATATTATTCCCAAATGGGGGGGGGGGCTTAGGACACGTACATACCCCTGTTGCCCCGCCCTTAGTCTGCAAAGACCCATTGTCATGACTATGCCTAGGTGACTCACAAATTTAGGAGTCAGGGAACCATAGCCTTTGGTTGCTGCATTCAATGATATTATAGGGGCTATTACTGCCACCTAAATGCAGATGTTATGGTGTTGAGTACTAGCCTACAGCACCAATAAGTTGGTCTACACTACACATTAAAGAATTATCAAAGGCGTGAGATTTGATGAGTTGCTGAATTTTCGTGATGTCAAGGTTTTGAGACAGTCCTCTAATAAGATAAACAGTCATCCAGTAAGGGGCAGGACATAAAGAACCAATTTGTTGCAGAATGCTAACAAATCCTGCAAAAAAAGAAAAGCACACAAATTTGGTCCAGAATATACTGGTGCTGATATATGGTATGTTTTTGACAGTGTTGCAAATTCTTCAGGAGTTATGTGACTCCAAGGAAAGTGGTGTTGCTACTTGACTAACTGCCAGGAGTGGTGACAGGTAGAATCAGGTAGCCTGCCCAAGCCTACTCATGACTACGAGTAGGAGTAGGCCTATATGTACCAAAGCTTGAGTATGAATATATACTGTACTTGCTATAAGTCTGATTAACAGGAGGCCTACTTATTTTGAAAAATCGGTAAACTCTTGTGAATCTCCTCTTATTTGCCTTACAAGTTTCTCTCATGTGTTTCTGAAGACACCATAACTAAAGTACTACCAGTAGAAGATACAGCAAGGAGTTATTCTCCATGAATTTAAATTTTTAGTGACAAAAATATTGTGTGCACATGATTATAAAGAGTTATTAAAGAATAAGGATACCAGGGTATATTAATTCTTACTTGTGTGACAGCATTTTCCCTCCAAAACTCTGGCAACTGTTCATACAGTAGTAAAGGCACCAGTCCAGACAAACAAATGTCCCAACGTCTACTGGGTTACTCACTCAGCTCGATGTAGGCCTATTTCTATGTCACCAAACTGCAAAACTATTTAACTTCACATAAAATCTCACTCCCCACTGGCCTAGCTATAAAAATGCAAACAGTTTAAAAATAATTTCTAACTATAAAATAAAAACAGTCACTGAGATATTTTCATTTCTAAATTTGACTTTCATGGTAGATGCTGGAAAAATCTGGCAGGGAAAGTTCTACAGCATATGACATCAAAATCAACACCACACTGTCCCTGTGACATACTGGTAAACACTGATTATACTGATCAACCTTCTTCAATTTCGAAACCAGGTTGTGAACATCTTCAGTGCTTCGCTATTCTCACCTGTTTCGCTCCAATTTTTTTTTTTTTTTTCTTATTAATTACACATGAGCCTCCCAACAAGGGGCTAGAGAAGGTTGTAATAAAACAAGTAGGCAAGTGAATGACTAATGAAGTACCCCTAGGCATGAATTTAACACCTGTGTTCCCACACCCTCAAGATGTCATCAATATTGCCTGTGAGCCATGAAACTTTCCCAAATTTAATCACTGCTGTGAATCTGCAGAACAGCTATAGTCGATGTCTCACAATGTGTGTATATCAGTCAGTTCATGTGATCTTTAACAGGTTAGAATAGTCTGAGCCAAAATTTCTGATAAAACAAAGTTCTGCTGGTAAAGGTTGAGTACAACTTGCTATGCAAAATGCTGATAAATATGAACTACAGAAACCAAACCAACCACAACAGGATACAACAAAAATTTTGGAAGGTTAGGACAAGAGGCCAGAAACCCAACTGAGACTGTAATTATCCTGGAGCTCAAGACATTTTGGTTTGTTTGAGAGAGTTTACAGACTCCAGCTGATGTAATCTTAGTCCCCCTCCCAGCATGTCTGAGACCTCTCAACCCTGAATGAATTGTCATAGTTTACTAAGCAGCCTATTTATTCCCCCTTGTTGGCAGTCACTATTAAATATTTTCTTTTAACTGCATGCCTATTGTGAATATATCACCTGCATATTCGTGGTCAGTATTGACGTACTATTTAAAATACTACAGGCCTAACATGTTCCTTCCTACTGCTGTTTCTGTCAACCTTTACCGTCAGTCACAAAAGTAGTTTAGAACATAACTTTGTTGATAATTTCTGAAAGGCAATGCTAAGTTAGTGTTTTAAACCCATCTTTCATAACCAGTAGTTTCTCACATCTAGCAGACATTTCACAGCAGCACCCTACTACATTGAAGTAGTGGTATAGTATCTGGGTTTTGAAAGCCCATGTATGGGTAAATGGAACTGAAGATCATGGGTAAAAAAAGTTAGGAAGCTGGGAGTCTCCTTCCCAGGAAATTTTGGTATATGGAGAGAAATTTTGGCAATTAGAAATTGGAGGGAAATTTACCATACTTGTACACGAAAATATGGAAAGAATTGTGGATAGTTTCCTTCCCTTAAACATAAACATAGACATAAACATTTTGTCTGACCCTGTTGAAGATTGGGGGGGGGGGGGGGAGAGGCAAAAAACAATGTAGTAGCAATTTTTTAAAGGGGGGGGGAGGAAGAATATTAACTGGAAAGAGAGGAGTAATTAGAGGAACAAGAGATTTTACCAGAGATGCCCCCATTCCCCTCCTGTATGTTTCAGTTCAACATACTGACAACCATTACTACAATAACTCTATGGATAGAGCACCATCTGTTCAGACATTTGAATAGATTTGGTTCAATGTTAAACCAACTTTGTTCAATTCTGAACCATATCTAGTCAAATATTTGAACAGGTTCTGGTCAGTTGCCCCTCCGACCCCGTTCGGTTCAAATTTGAACTGACTGTTTTTAGAATGTAACATACCCTCACCACAGTTGAAGTATAAAGTAAACAAAGTGTAAACCATACCAATGACAAATGCAAATTTATGTCATGTTAAGAGTATTTGTAAGATTATTCAAAATATAAGCCAAACTGTTTTATTTCTTAAAAGTGCTTTATCAGTTTCTAATGCCAATAACCTCTAAAATATGCTCAAACCACAGATTTTTCAGCATCCTTTTTTCTTTTTAAACATTTCCTTAGATTCATTGCTACCATCATAATATGGAAATCTGCAAATCTTCCTTTCCCTTAATGCTCTTCTGTTCACTTTTCTAACCAATTAAGAAATATCTCTATATTTTTGTCTCCTTACGATCACCATGAAATTAATCTGGAAACCAGCTTGAGGCAAATGAATCAGGTGATTTATGCCCATCAATCCCCGTGCTCTCCGAAGTACGTGCTAGACAATATGCGAAAGCCATGCTGTAGGTGCGAGAACCAATCACTTAAGTGTGAAGCTGAGTGTGTGCTGGCTTGTGAGTTCTGAGTGTGGCAAGCTGATATCTCCGCCACACAACATGCTATTTGGCAAGGTTAGCAGAGTCACAGTGTGAAAATGAACACTGTTTCTACAGCAGGCTTGCAATGAGCAGCATGACTGCATGAAGTAATAGTAGCATTTCATGAATATAGAGACAATTTTGCACAAAATATGTAGTATAACATATTTTTTACATAAAATTATGGCAGTAAACATATCCTGTCAAGTATGGTAATGCATTTTACAACCCACTAAAAAGTGTATGTCTGAAAATGTTTAGGGTTTTATATTGATGTCATTTCTCCCATATAATGGAACTTATTTTTTGTAGTAGATGGAGATGAAATTTTTCATTAATGTGGCTAACATGAGACCAAATTTGATTTGCAGGGATAAAATGTAGTATGGAGTTCCACGGACATACTTTACAACATACATAAATTACAACTTTGAAAGCTTTTATAATGTCAATTAACATTACATATGATGCAATACAAATAATTTTTTTAAGTGTGTAACCTACATATTGTAACTGCCATCAAAGGTCAACTGATCTGCCCTACTTCAGTGGGATAGAAATGTTCAAGAATGCATATAAACGTACATCTTCCAGAGCATGAATGCAGTACCGTATACAAACATATCAGTACTATACTGGAGCATGAATGCAGTACCGTATACAAACATATCATCCAACTATACTGGAGCATGAATGCAGTAGCGTATACAAACATCATCCAGCTACACTGGAGCATGAATGCAGTACCATATACAAACATATCAGTCAACTATACTGGAGCATGAATGCAGTACCATATACAAACACATCATCCAACTATACTGGAGCATGAATGCAGTACCATATACAAACATATCATCCAACTATACTGGAGCATGAACGCAGTACCGTATACAAACATATCATCCTACTATCCTCCTACCATGTTCAAATTTGCATTTTATTTCTCAAGCAGGGGACTATTTCAAATGTTCTGAAGAAAAAAGAATCATCCCTTGAAAAGTTTGAAAGGGCTTCTCTAGGGGTCCACAGTCTTTTTAATTTTTTCTTAAAAATTACATAGGGGAGGAGAGCTACTGTCTTTCTTTTTGTCATTTCTTCCCCCCCCCCCCTCTACATTTTTCTGGGGCTATTTTGGCTACCTCAAGAGCAAATTGCACTCTTCCCCTACATATTTTGAACATGACTTCCTATTACTGTACATGCTAGCCTGCCCAGTGGACGTGGTACTGCTCACGTAACTACATTGACTGAACCTGAATACCAACATGTGTGAAGAGAAGTTCATATTCAATACCTGCTGTGAAGGTTTCGCTGCGTACAAGACTGCTGTTTACTCATGATAATGGGATTCCTTTTTATTTCTTTACTTCAGTCATGCAAACTGTAAACATATCAACGAAGCCTTTTTCAAAACATAATGATATAAAGAAAAGTAAATTTATGACAACAACATGATTTCCCCAGAATAAATATTTACTGTACAGTTTTGTGGTTCAAGTTAAGAAGAGACAGTACTGTTCATCTGGAATGACTCCCAAGGCAACTGCATTGAAAGCACCATTCTATGATCTCTGAAGTCGTTAATGATGAATTTATGCTTCTACTGAAACAAGTATAAAGGTTAGGACAGACTATGAAAATCTATACTAAAGGTTGTTACTATATTACAAAAACTCTTAGTTTGAGTTGTATAAAAAGGCCCACACAACTGTTAATGTCACACAACCAAGGTCCTCCCTAAAAAATGAATGACATGCTATTATTTGTAAATGCCACAAAGAGAAAATCACATGAATAATTCACTCTTTGTTGGACAAACAGAATTTATTGTTTTTATCATCTGCATGTATTTATACTGGTAAACCTCTAGCAGGCCTCAGAGAATTGAGTGTAATTTGTATCACTAACTACACAATACACAACATGCAAAAGCAAGCGACCTAAATGCTGAGAACAAATTTTTGATAGGTTGGGGCCAAATTTACCGTAGCAATCATGTCCAACTGATAATAAGTCTTTCATTCCAGATGTCACTGAAACGAAAGTTTTTGCCATTTTCGCCATTTTCTGTGTGTTGTTTTTTACGTTGTAGATGACTTTTTTACTCTCTTTTGTTCCTGAAACATGACCTTTCCATCTCTTATAATTAGATTGAAAGAATTTCAAGGAGATACTTGCTCTTGATAAATCCTCAAATTAAGTTTGCTGTTTTAATTTCCATAAAGGAGTATGTATGCATAGATCAGACACTTTTTAGTTCACTAGTACGGATACATGATTCTGGACTGATGAAAAGGGAGCATCAGTTGCAAGAAAACACTGACTTTAACCATCTCATTGATCTGTAAGAATGTATGTTTTGTTGCTAAACTTAGAGAAAGCATATGCACAGTGATCACAATTGGGTGGGGATGAGTACAGGAGTTGCCACTTAATCTTTACTCTTGTTTATGAAAAACCTGATATATTCATCTGAAACTACAGGTTAAGGAAACAATCATTCTTTTAGGTTGCATATATACAAATTAACATGTGAAGTAGTAATTGCTGATGGAAATATTGACTATATTTAACATTTAGAATGTTTTTTCTTTTGTACTGTATGGCATTTCATGTCACAAACCCTTTAAACTCAATAACAAAGGCAAGTCCTTTCTTTTTATTACTGTGGAACTAAATATTGCACACAACTACCAACCCCACAAAAACTAGGATTCTCATCTCCTTATCAAAGTAACAACCTTTTTAAAATACCAGAATTCCCAAAAAACCCTGATTTGTAAGTCTATGATCTCGGACTATTCTTACCTCATATTTACATATGTATACCATTTTTGCCTGTAATAATAGTCTGGCAAGAACTAAGAGCACTGTGGGATCCCCTACCTATAGAGGGCAGTCTAGCACTTAGATTACATCTTCCTTCTCCATTTACGTCTAACAGTAATATAATAGGAGGTAAGGAGGAATGACATAGACTACTTATTACAAGAACCAGGAAGCTGCTTATAGTAACCTGCCAGGAGAACCACTACTAAGTGAGAAAGGCCTCAAAGGTGACAATGTGAAAAAACATGACAGACACAGTAAGAGTACAGTAAATCCTGGCATCCTGCTACCAATGCAAGTTCCTGCTGATAACACCTTAGCCTTAGGGAATCTGTCCATGGACTTGTAAATGGCAGTGGTTTGACAGGTATTCACTCATGACAGGGAACAAAAACAACACATCCTCAGTCCTACATCAAACATTTCTATCGCTGACTACTTCAAACAGATTACCGTCCATGAGGAGAGTTTTCCAGTTTAAGTCTGCTAAACTTTGACAGTGTGTCTAGATTCCAACGGGTATAACTGATACCATGCAGGTTTTGACAGAGACAAATAACCATTCTTTCCACTTTCTTGCTATATACTTGTGACCTCTTTATCAGCAGTAGTTATGTTCCCAAAACTTCCAATTATTATCTACCAACCACTTAACACCTATTCATGCTATAAGTTGGAGAGTTGAGATGTTCTGAATTTGACAACATTTCTCTGATTTTCAAGACAGGATATGTTCAAAAAGGTGATGTTTAAGTCTAAACTTTCATGATTGACTGGTACCATACTGTTCAGAGACCTAGAATGCTCTAATCTAAATTGTATTGGTCCTCTTCAGTGCTGTACATGCACATTTACTGCCCTCTAGTTTGACACTACTATACACTTTGTGAAAACTGACAATATACAACCCTTCAGTCATATCCCTACACCTACTTCAGTACCCAGTCTGAAGTAGTACTGGTATGTACTACCCAGTCTGATAGATATATACTGACTAACCAGTCTGAAAGTAAGTACAAAAAGTACTACTGACTTCTCAGATTGATACAGATATACTGCCTTTCAAGCCTGATACTAAGTACACAAATGACTACGGACTACCCAGTCTGATACAGACACACTCCCTTCTGGTCTGACACTACACTGTAGTACTGTCTAGTCCAGTCGGATCAAGACTATACTGTCTGTTACTGTTAGTCTGATTCAGTATAGCTTTTTAAATACTTATATTGTCCTCCAGCTAAATTAATGAGCTAATAATGTGACAGCAATTTCAACCAGGCCCTCAAATTGTCTGACTTTCATGTTCATGTACTGAATTCTCTACACAAGTATTCAAATGAAAGCATTCTATACAAGCTACCCTTTCTTACTATCTTCTTTCAATACTCTTCTTTTCACTCTTACAACACATGACTGCCTATAGTAGAATATAACTTGAGCACATTAAATACCCTTTATAAAATACATTGACTATATAATCATTATAATCATTACAGGCTGAAAAGAGAACCTTTCACAACTCCTTTGAAGTGTACAGTAGGCATCTACTCAGGATGCCATGAGTCAAGGGAATGCAAACGAAGGGGGAATGAAGGTATCTCTATGGTTTACACTGAGGTTTCAGCCTTTTAGGATTACAAGAATTATGCTGCATCATTTCATATAGACCAGAGATGCCACCAGCAATTACAAAAAAA
>WURT03419276.1:0-22858 GCA_009936505.3 Holothuria glaberrima
TTCCTTCAGAGGACCTCAAATCTATTGTTCAGGTCCTCAGTCTGATACCAAAACAAACTCACACATACACACATACAAACACAAATGCATACAAACACACCATTATGAATGCATACAATTCTCTGAACACTGGCATCTTTGATGATGCTTCTGCTAATTTTTTGGCTTATATTCTCTGAAACTTTACTACCATACATGTGCGTTTTTGCTGACGGATCTAAACTGTATTCTTCTAGATCAGTCCTCAGTAATATGAATGGGAAAAAGGGGACATATGCTTTACAGATTACAAAATTACAAATGTTTAAACACATAAAAGGAGCTAATGCTGTCAACCTGTTTTCCCTAGTGCTGAAACCAATACCACACCCCATCAAATTTATTTCAGACAATACTACACCCCTGCCAATTTTCTTCAGTAAATACTACACCCCTGGCACACTCTTGTGATCATGAAATGGATGTTCCTTTCTCAAGTAGAGTAGAAGTATATTGAGCACCTCAATCAAGGTACAGGCTTACCTTTCATATGGTCCAGTAACTTTGGTAGGAGCATAGGAAGCCACGGTGACTACTGTATCAGTAAAAGACGTAAGAGCTCTCTTTGTTGGAATTTCAGGTTTGTCTCCCTTCTTTGGTCTGGATTTGGCAGGAGATTTGCTGTCATCTGAAGGGGCAGATCTCTTCTGCCCCTTCTTACCTCCCTGGGGTAACTTTCCTTCCTCCATCTGCAGAGCTCTCTTGGCTTCAACTTTCTTCTCATACATTTCTAAGCCATGGTTCTTGTAATTTAACTGTTTGTGCTGATAAAATACAAGACTTATTCGAGTTGGCATTTGTCTACAAGGTGCTATAAGTGATGATGTGGCATGTAATTCTCGCTTTGCTACCTCAAAAAGTACAGATCCATGGGTAAGTGCTATTGCCACCCCACCAATGGTAGGGTCCTCAAAACATTTTTCACTATCTGAATAATACTCCTCTTCTGCTGGCTCAGGTGAAGAGTCCTGTCTTTGATCAAGGTCATCGTTCCTTAGAGGGTATGTCTGGGGAAACTTTGGCACTTGGTTACATCCAGACTGGTATGATGGAATGTTTTTATTGTTCTTTGCATCTTCCCTTTTGACAGAATGGTTTGGTAAAGAGTTAACAGATTTCTCCATTGCATTGATAGGTGTGGTACTTGCAGCATTTGGTTCTTCCTTATTTTGAAAGATCGGTGGACGCCATATTGCATCAGAATATTGAGAGGCAGACTTTGAGGAGTGTCCCTTTGGGTACACACCATTTAATGAATGTTTATGTTCTGAAGTTTTGGAGAGTTCTTTCTTTGAATCACAGGGTGAGTTATGACTAGACCCATTTCGCATTGCATACATTTTTCCGAAGCTCTGCCTCATAATTTCATTTAATTGTTGAGGGTCTGGTTTAACATCAACATGTTCCATATGACTGTAGTGTTGGAACCTCATATATGGGTTAGCCAACAGGTAGCCTTCCATAGCATAAGGGGGTAGATACCCTGCAACATGGGGATTGCTTTGTTGAAGATGCTGAAGTTGCTGTATTTGTTCTGGGGTTAACATACTATTTAGAGCCATGGGAGAGTACCCAGGGGGTAAGAAGGAATATTGAGGGAAGAGTGACATATACTCTTGTGGAGGAGGATTCATACCACCCATGACCGCATCCTGCCTGAGCCCATTCCCTAATTCAGGGTGAATGTTTGCCAAATTAGGTCCATGTCTTCCTTGAAAATATGCCCCATTCCTCATCTCCTTAGACCATCCTGGATGGCTAACAGAGTCCATACCATGTTGGTACAGTGATTTGCTATCAGTCCATGATGAACAAGCTTCTTTTGGATTGGCGAAAGCACTTCGATTAGATTTTTTCAGTTCTTTTGAATTTTCCGGTGAATCCGTAGAGGCAGCTGGCAAGGAGGAGGAGGATGAGTTTTTCTTTTCTTCAGAGCGAGAAGACTTTGAAGCATTTGCCAGGAGATTTGCAACTGTTTTTGAAGCCTTCCCTGGACTTGATTTGTCTTGACTATTGTTACGGGGTTTTATAGCACCTTTGGGAATAACTGGCTTTTGCCGCAGTCTTGACTTGTGTCTATAGGCTGTAAGAACCTCAAGACTTCCATTTCGTACCTTTTCTTGTTGTCCTTCTGAACTTCCAAATTCATCAGTACTATCCAAGTAATAGAGGGGCAGAATATGTAGCTGTTCATCCCCTGGCTCCGGTCTTGTCTGACGAATGCTTTCCTTAGTGAGGGTAACAACCTGTAAAAGATATTTTATAGACAATGGTTTATTTACACAGATTACCTGAAGGATGATCACATTTCACAACTTCTTTATGACCAAACTACAAAAATTCCATGGTTTATTCATCAAAGTACATCTTCTTTAACTTAAAGTTGGGGCATCACAACATGCACTGCACAAGTATTTATAAGTTACACAGTCTTCTCTTGGCATCAAATGTTTGCCATGACTTGTTATTTTACATTGCTTGACTTTCCAGGGCCATTAAGTGAAAATAAATCTTCATGACAATTTCAGTCTGCTGAAATCCAGAGTTCAGTTCCTCTCTCTACCACTTCAAGTACAGAAAGTTGACTGTAAAACAATAGTGACCTTAATCAGTAGTGAAGCTCAGGATATTAACTACAATGTAAATTCAAACTAGGTGATGAAATTTATCAAAATTTATCAACATTATATGTTCTAAGATAATCAAGGCATATGTTGCTACCTCTGCCTGCCCATACTGATCACTACTAGGCTTAGGCAACTCCAATATTATTGGAGTCCAGTACTCCAATATTACTGGGGTCCGATACTCCAGTATTATTGGAGTCGAATACTCCACTATTATTGGAGTCCAATGCTCCGAGCTGAATATCCGTAGCCCTACTAATCGCAACTCCTACAGTGAGGTCATAACTCAGGAACATAAACGTCAACAGCTATATAATCTCAGGTTCAGGTTATAACTGTTGACTATACCAGCCTACCAATTTGTATGAGTACACCAGTAGGCTTACACTACAAGCTGCTCTACAGCTATCGTGGCAAACAGACAAGGTTTGTAGTGTGGCAAACTATGAGTACAGAAAGAGATCAAAAGAGTAGTGGTGTTACTGTGTTATAACTTCTATTAAAACATGAAAAATTTCACAAACATGAATTTTAAATAAAATAAGCTTTTTGAGTACATTTTCATTAGTTCTGACCATTACTGAGGAGTTGCGATTCCAAAGAAAGTGGAGTCATTACTCAACTCCCAGCCCAGAGTCTAACAGAGTCAGGTGACCTACCCATGCCTGATCACTGTGGCTTACTACTTGTACAACTCATTCCCTATGTAACTTATGGGTAACAACATACAACAGCTGGGTTCCTAGCATTTCATCCATACAAAATTCCCTGACGAATATTCAAAGTTCCCAGGATAATTATTTCAATATCCTTCAACCTGACAGACCTAAAGAGAGACCACTACAGATCATCCAGAGGTTACAATGTTTCCACACAATTTATACCAGACTCAGAACTCCCTTTTCCCTGACTTTTCCCAGATATGATAAATGTTCCTCACATTCATTGATTTTTCCCAGACTGGGAAAAGTAAAACTATTTTCCTAGTTTTCCCCAATTTTCAGAATGGCTGGGAACCCTGGTATAATTTTAAGTTGTAAAGTAGCTATAGTTTTGATTTAAGTTTCATGCCTTTTATGTTCTCCCCCTGTTTTATTTGAAACAAATTCTAAAGGCACCTTATACACAGTTCTTCCTGAAGTTGCAGATTTCTGTGTATATCGTTCCATGTTATATGAGTTGCTTATCTAAGACGTGTTATTTGTACATAGTTTATATTCACTTTCATAAAACCATTGTGCAATGCATTACCCTGTAAAACAGGATTACATCTTGTTAGGCCCAGTGTAACATACACTTGTGTGCCAATGTTACTTTGAATATGAACAACTGCACTTATTCACTACATACTGCCACTTTAAAATCATTTTCAACACTTGTTGAAAATAAATTGAATTGAATTGAATTGAAGAAGTACCACACCATGAGTAGTAATGTTATGTTATTCTGACACAATAGATGGATACCTAATAGTTGTGGCAAATGGTCCACAATACCAAGTTCAATGAGATCCCTTACATCAGCATTCTCTCAACCTCCCAATCTTTAAAAATTTGGTGAGTGGATCCATAGAAGAATCAACAAGAACATTTCAGACCAGTTTTGGCAAAGAAAACCCAAACTTTCCCACGTCTCCAAGATCAGTAGAAGTACCTGGGGTCTGTCAATATTCTCTATTATATAACATCTTATTAATTCCTCTACATCTGATTGGACGATTGGTCGTCGCATGCAATGTAACATACACCTGTGTGCCAATGTTACTTTGAATATGAACAACTGCACTTATTCACTACATACTGCCACTTTAAAATCATTTTCAACACTTGTTGAAAATAAATTGAATTGAATTGAATTGCTTCTTGTTTTCAGAGTGCCAACTGCAATGGAAACACAAGAAACAATGTTTTCATCATTACTGCTGACTTATTTCATCAATATTGAAGTATTCCTTTCCAACCATTTGGCATTCTATTGTGTCAGAATAACATAACATTACTACTCATGGTGTGGTACTTCTTCAACAGAGGGGTGACACTACACTCAGCTACTTGGGCAAATTGTACTTGAAACTGTAGGGCTCTGCTTCTATGGATACCTAATAGTTGTGGCAAATGGTCCACAATACCAAGTTCAATGAGATCCCTTACATCAGCATTCTCTCAACCTCCCAATCTTTAAAAATTTGGTGAGTGGATCCATAGAAGAATCAACAAGAACATTTCAGACCAGTTTTGGCAAAGAAAACCCAAACTTTCCCACGTCTCCAAGATCAGTAGAAGTACCTGGGGTCTGTCAATATTCTCTATTATATAACATCTTATTAATTCCTCTACATCTGATTGGACGATTGGTCGTCGCATGCAATGGGTTATTTGGCACGAACCCACAGTCATGGGTTAGAATGTACTAACCAAAGTGGGTTAGTATATACTAACTAACCCACGGGGGTACGTACAATCAAATTTTGACCAAAATCTATGATTCAGGAAGTTAGGTGTTATATAAAACAAATAATGAATGTTTTCCAATCGTGCGATAGTATGAATAATTTCATTCGTTGAAAGATTGAATGTTCTATTCAACTTGGTTTCACCTCGTTGAATAGATCATTCAATCTTTCAACTCATGCAATTATTTATACTATCGCACTCATAAACATTCATTATTTGTATACCATTCCACAGGGTCTAAGATGGAAAACCATATGCCTTCCACCATGATGGCGGGGAAACTGGGAATGTCTGTATATCTGGGGGTTGGCACCAGGCCATGGAGGCTGCCAAAGTTTGACTATAACTTGTACAAGTGCTAGTGCAATTGCGGTATTTTACTTACCACAGTGGCACCATTGTTCATGTTTTGCTGGTCCCGGTGGGCATGAGCACAAAAGTCCATGCATGCAGTAACACCGGAGAAAGGTCTCCCTTCTGCATGGCCTAGCCTGCAGTCTATTGCATGATTCTCAAATGCCACCTGATGGTAGTAAGGAATGTAAGATGGCAGGTTGAAAAGTATTACAAAGTACTGCACTTCATAGGTGCTAAGGTGGGAGTTGATAAAGGTGCTGGCTTTTTGAAACTAACAATCAGCAAGTTGCTGTTCCATCCATAACCAGGTCATAGTAAGGTGAATTCGTTTCCAAAGAACTATGTATGGTTTTAATCATCTGGAATGACTCAATTTAAGAGATTCCACATTTGTATCTGTAGTCACACAATGAAAAGTTATCATCCATTAGCCCTTGTGGGCTTCATCTTATTAATTCATGGTCCCTTAGCATCATTAAATGACTAACCTAAGGCCTGAATAGGTAAACCACATCACTACATCAGCACATCAAATCATACTGTTATGACCTTGATTCCAACTGGGGTTCTTTATATCATATAAGTAGGCTGGTTTCTGACTTTCTGACTTAAATAAAGTTTACCTAAATTCATGTCATGTACTGGTGAGGTCGTACCTTAAGTTAAAAATATACACGATCAAGCCTGTCTCAATTTTGTCAAACCTCAAACTGATGCAAAGCTCATGAGAAGCCACCCTACCAGACTAAATTCCCACAAAGCTGACAAACAAGGTTTGTGAAATTTAAGTAAACTTGGCACTATGGCACCTGCCTGTTGTCCAATGGTAACACATGATACTCAAATTAAGTGAGTGCTTGGCATTTCTCACCCCATTGCTCCTGAGATGTAGCATCCAGTTTACTTCAAAACTTTATGACCAGGTTACTTTTAATTTTTGTACAAAGCATCTGGTCATAACCATGAACTTATGAATTTTTGAATCTGAGGTTAGTATTTTCATTAGTGAGTTAGCAGTCTGGTTTGTTATGAACACAGTATTTCCTTCATTCATACCCACTGACATAATTTCATGAGCCTGTGCATACCAGTTGCACCTTGTAATACCAGGGTATTCCTAGAATCTTATGGTGCAGTGTTGTCATGCCAAACATCATGGATAGTGTGTGGTTTTCAATACTATTTGAAATAGCACACAATGTAAGGCATAGCATAGCATAATGTAAGGCTTGATATAACTTAAATGTAAGTTTAAATATCACCCACTGAACTACTATGAAAAAACCAGCCTACCTGATTGCCATATGAGTCAGGTGCTAGAGATTTGTACAAGGGTCCCAGGTTTCCAGCTAAATGCTGAAAGTGAGCTTCAAGAGTTTCCTCCTGTAAAAAGTAAAGAAATCAGTCATCATAAAGAAATCGACCATCTAACTGCCATGTATGACTCACATTCGTTACTTACAATCAACCATATCACAGGCATGTTAGACTCACATTCAACAATACCACAGCCATATATGACTCACATTCAACCATCTGACAGCCATGCATGACTCACATTCAACCACATCACAGCCATGTACAACTCACATCCAGCAATCTCACAGCCATGCATGACTCACATTCAACCATATCACAGCCATGTTAGACTCACATTCAAACCATATCACAGCCATGCATGACTCACATTCAACCATATAACAGCCATGCATGACTCACATTCGACCATCTTAAAGCCATGCATGACTCACATTCAGCCATATCACAGCCATGTATGCCTCATACTCAACCATATCACAGCCATCTCTGATTCCCATGAAATCATCTCACAGCAATGCATGAAACCCTCTCAGCTACCTCACAACCAAAATTGAACTGCATTCAAGCAAACTTTTCTGTCCCTTTTGATCATTCTGATATAATTCCTTTATCCTTTAAAGGATTTCATGTGATGTCACGGGAATAAGATTCACAGGTCCTGAAGGGCAAAACACACACGCAGTAAACATACTTAAAGCACATGCACACGGCATACCCATAGATACTACTGTGACACAAGTAATGCGGGCCCTTTAAAACCAGAGACCAACAATCTTGCCCTTCAAGATCGTATGAGATGCGCGATCATGTGACTTAGTGAAACCCCTCTATAGTCTCTATTGGAAGTATGTGGCCAATATGGACATAAAGGGTTGAATATTTTTTTATTGTTCATGAGATTACTTAAAAACGTTTTTCTTTCAAGCCTTTAGCTGCAAATTTCACATCATAATGGTGAACACTAAGAATTCATGATCATCCTTTCTCCTCTCCAGTGTATGGGGGCATTCTTCAAACTCTATTTGTACAGTCAAATAATGATGTTTAACAAATGTCAATGCATATGATATTCAGAAGGAGGGTATAAGTTTGCATCACGTTTTGATATGTTAGAGGGGTACTGATTCTAGGCATTCTGGTGAAATTTGCATTGAAATCTGATGTGCTGTTCTAAAGATATTAGCAGTTAAAGTTGTCACATTTTTAACACAAAGTAAACTTAAAGCAAGCACATATGACATCAAAACCTCACATTAATGAGCACTCTTGATTTTTTTTTTACTTTACAATCAAGTTTCTCCTCCAAAATCCCATGGTATCGGAATGTGAATTTATGAGTGGCATGGAAATTTCAACTTTAAATTTGCAATGGGGAGCTCCTATCCCTATTAACTTCAAGATCAACACAGTAGACTGAAAAAAAAACAAAGCATTTTTCATATGTGAGGAATGGATAAAATTCCTGCTTGCCTCAAGCTCACTTTGGGTCGCAAATTTAGTAACTTTATTTGCTAATATCTCAAGTACTACACATCCAATCTGAATGAAAGTTTCACCAAAATGCGTAGACTGAATTCCACTTACACGTATGGAAAGTAATTTTTGCTTAAACCCTTTCTTCAATCTTCTTTCACAAAATGTTCTACAAGAGATGTTTCTTGTGCTTCAATGAAAGATAGATTGAAACTTTTTATGCTTGCCATAATCTCATTTCAAACTAAATCACTCCATCTGTAGTTGAGAGGAATCAATCTTGTGATTAACTTACCCCCTCTGGATCGCTGTCCTGCAGCTTGAATTTCCTAGGTGTCTTGCTCCTGGCAAACTTACACGCATTGTAATACATGGACCATGAACACCCAAATGAGAAAGAAGCACCACATGTATCAGGATTAAAGCCCTGACATGCACAGGTTTTCCTGGGAGGTAACAGAATAACAAAATAGAATTAAGACCAGAGAGCTAAAAAGGCTTTATAGTGATTCCTTGCCACATGGATATAATTTTAGTATTATGTGGTTTCAAGTCAACAGTTTCACTGTGTGCTTACTGTACCTAAATTAAGGTGTCAAAAGTCAAAAATCCATGCAAATATTGTGCTATCATGGTCATACTTTAGTTTCTAGCTTCAAATATTGGGAATTACATGCTTGATATGAGATCCAAACAAGTTTCATGCTTGACAAATCATATTTAGGAGGTTTTCATACATCTGGTGACCTCCAATAACCTATGACCACTAACATAAACAATACAGACTATATCATTCAAAATGGGGTAAACATACGCAATGTGTGAGATTTATACATGTTTTCCTCTTCAGATATCATATTGTTTTCATAGTTTGCCTAAAGCAAAAGACTTTAACCAAAGACAGTAGTAGTTATTCATACATGGAGTATCTACATACCAAGCATGAGATTCATAAGTTTCCTTCCTTGAGATTATTATGTGTACAATGTTTTCTCAGTTTGGCCCCTGGTCACATAAAATGACATTTGACCTCTACAAAAACTTACAAAGATCATCTACATAATGTGGGGCACACAACTGTTATAATATTAAATGACACTACCACAAGTTTGCCTTGTTGAGATGTCATGTTTACATAACTTTTGCACTTTGACCTCAATGACCTCAAATCCTTTGACCATCACTAAAAACAAACTGAATCATAGCCTCAATATAAGACATCCTCATACGAAATATGAGGTCCCTCACTATTACTTTCTTGAGAAATACAAGCAGTCTTCAAGGTATACACCATTTGACCAATGGTGACCCAAATGAAATTTCAACTCCACCAAAATTATCGGGTTCTTTAGCTTAATATGAAGAACTAACATACCATGTATGACAGCCATAACAGTTTTTGTTCTTAAAACATGTTTCCCCAGTTTCAGTTTGACCTCTAGTGACACCAAATGACCCCTACCAAAACTTCAAGGATCATCTACTGAATATAGACCACTGACATGCCACGTACAAGATCCCTCACAGCAGGGCTTGAACTACTTTTTTCAATTTTGAATGCTACTTTAAAAAAAAAAAAATTGCCCCTGTAAATATGATTTCAGGTGCTACTTTCAGATTTTCGAGTGCTACAGCAGTTAGTACTCCTTTATTTTTGGTTCAAAGCTAAATGTCTCAATAATTGAGCTAGTGCTTTCTCGCTATATACCATCACTCATCTTAGCCCAAGTCGCTCACAGTCGAACGGTAAAACAAAAATACCCCGACTTGAAGCCCACAATATTTCAATGTATGCACTTGGCCATTTCACACCATCCCTGATCCTACTGTGCTTCATCTATACATGAACAGAGTGCGTAGGCTTACACGTCTTGTTTTGAGGGTTTCATATAGCAGCATGTAATGGATGCACACATATATCCATATGTAAATATCTTTTCGATTAATGCTATAGCTGTGCGCAAATAGATGGGAGCAAGTACAAGTTTGGGTGCACCTTGCGACTTTCTTGCACAGCTTATGGGGGTCAAGTCTCAGACATCTTTATTGCATAATTATATTAAAATGCATGTTTTACATATTTAAGCACCCGCCATCACTACTGCAAAGTATGATGTAACAACTGGAAATTAAGGGGTACAAGCAGCGATAAAAAATACTGTCATTTCCCGTACCTTGCCTATTGTTCTTGCGATGTATGTCACCTTTTCTACAGAGCAGGTGCGTAGCCTAACGTCTTAGTGTTTGCATGCAATTACGGACCTATACACATGCTGTGACTGCCGTGCTTTCATCCTGCGTTTCACTTGAACTTCTGTTCAGAACACGGAAAATGGCCTTACATATCGATGTTTGCATACATTTCCACCCTGTATCAAACGTACGATTAATGAATGCGAATTTGATACTTGGTTTCGTTCACTGAAAAATTTGGGTGAATTAAAAAAGTAAGTTAAATGATCACTAGATCTTGACGTACAGGATTTAAAAGCTTGTGCAAATTGAGATTATCAGCACGTATTCATATTCGGACTCATTTGAACATTTAAAAGTCATGTTTCCGTGGTTATTTTTCATCAGAAATCTGACTATATAATTTTTTTCATCAGAGTGAAAGGTGGAGAATTCTCAGCTCAAACGTTCTTGGGAATTTACGGGGGCGATTCCCTCAAATTTTCAAAGCACTGAGGGGGTACCATTCAATTTCTCTTTCATGCCGGTTTTTTATATGAACTCACCCAAACTGAACGGAGCTAGACATGATTGTAACCTCTACTCACTCTTGCAATTGCTTAACAGCACACCGTTCAGCTAGCTATATGCTACACAACTCTACATGCTGCAACTCAAACAATTGTACCTTGGCTTTGAATCACTGTAGTGATTTTGAGTCATATGCAGAGCCAAACACGCTATACTACCAACTGGCCCACATGCTGACACGGTTGCACTACTTTACTTTGGAATGCTCTTTCATCTTTGTGCACAGTTGCTGGCACCTGATTGGTTAAATTTATTAAAGCCAAACGACTACCTAAAACCAAGCATGATCAGTTTTACAGACTTTGGTTGACTTAACTTAAACATGACCATCAACCATCACTATAAGATGTTGGTGCTATCACCCTACACAATTAGGAGCATGCTACTGCTGAGGTAAGTTGCCATGTGCAGGGCATATACTGTGGGTAGGGTCCCCACCCCCGTCCCCACCCACGGAGTTACTTACTCCTCATTTGTTGCACATTTTCTAATGGTTGGTATGGCCCTGAGAGGTAATGTTGTCCTGAGTAATTCATACAGATAATTGGCATCCTTCTGATCCACCCCTTCCCATGCTACAATAGCAATGATGATGTATGCAGTTTCGCAGTGGTGACCCGGCCGATTCCTGACAAGGACAAGTAGTTTCTCTTCTTCATTTGATCTGCGGATGATCTAGATGGTCAAACAACAATACCATATATGTAATTTTCATAAATCAAGTACAACTTTTCCAAGATACATACAACAAACTGAAGCTGCCAAGAGGTATTGCTTTATGACAGGTTGCCATTAGGCTTGGGTGGGTTACACTATTTTGGAGTTGTGACTCCTGCCCAAACGTCTAGTAACAACTTTACTTTCCCCGGAATCATGACTCACAGGAAACTTTCAATATTGCAAAAAATATTAAAAAGAATCATCTCTTGGAATTTGCATGTGTGTTACCAGGTTTGCATGAAGTATTGCATCAAACTGGCTGGTCTGATTTTCTTCTGCACACAAATGGCAAGATTCCTCATCAGTTGGCCACCTAGAGTCTCCTACCTGGGCAATTGGGCACTTCACCTGTTGAGATGCCTGTACTATTAGCCAAGTAATAATACTCACTGGTAGGCTAGTATACAAATAATGAATGTTTATGAGTGCGGTTGTATGAATTATTTCATGAGTTGAAAGATTGAACGTTCTATTCAATGAGGTGAAGCAGAGTTGAATAGAACATTCAATCTTTCAACGAATGAAATTATTCATACTATTGCATGAATGGAAAGCATTCATTATTTGTTTTATATAACACCTTACTTCGTAAATCATAGATTTTGGTCAAAATTTGATTGTATGTACCCCCATGGCTAACGTCACCGCTGTAGGTTAGTACAGAATAACCCCTGGCATGTGACAACCAATTGTCCAATCAGATGTAGAGAAATTAATAAGGTGTTATATAATAATCAATAATACATAGCTGCTGAGCTACATATGCCTACGTCATTTATGACATCATCTTTTAGTTGCGACTCCATTCAGAGTCACAACTACTAGGGCCACAGGTACCCAATCCCCAAAAGTTTTGAAGTTTCCTAAGCCTAGTTATCATTGACCAGGGAGAACATAAATATTTGAGAGGGTGAGATCTAGCCAGGGTTCTAATTTCATCTTAGGTATCTGGTCCTTGGTATCAGGAGTGATTGGAATTTATCTTTGATTTGAACTCCGATGAACAAAGGTTAGTGATGTGGAAGATAGGTGGTGGGCAGGGGGTGGGGGTTGTGTTAAACTTAATTCAGTCATATATAAATATACTTTCATTGCCTTCTAGAGATTGCATTTTCCTCAATATCAGACTAGGGGGGAATTTGAAACTGATAATAATACAGATAATACAGGTACCTTCCTGTCTCACATAAGGTAGTTAAGTGTTAATGTCAGAGGGCTGCACAATGGTCAAGGTCAGTCTTATGTCCACAGTCATAAACTCTATTTAAGAATAGCTGGTTTGGTTTACTCCCTTCTGCCTTGGCAGATGAGCCATTTGAAAGAAGATCATCATATTCACTGTCCACTGTGGAGACAATAACTGTATTGACGATCTGTAAGTCATTCCTTTGATGAACACAAGTTACTGTAACTTACCCATTTGGCAATTGGACATCCCTGTGAACTTTTACCTTCCTTTCCTGAGTAAACCACTTTTTCGATTCGAATACATTTTCCAGTTTTGTTAAGTCTGTAAAATAAAAAAAAAAGCACAACATTTAAAAAGATAACAAAGGTAGGATCTAAAGACAGGGAATAGTCACAAAGCTTTACAATATGATGCAAGAGTATTCTCCAATTAGTCCTAATGAAGATGAAAATCATCCAATCACCTATCCCATAAGTACTGTTTATTCTCATCAAATAATTCCTCCGGTCTGCTTTTCAGCAAGACCTTTCTTGTGTCTCTTCATATATTGTAAATAATGCGTCTTTTTACCAACATCAAAGCACTGATGAAAAAAATGTTTTCACATACAAATCACAAAACACCCTACTTTTATCCAAACATTACTAGTGTGTTCGATTTGCTTCCCCTGGCTTACTCAAGCTTCCGGCTTGGGTCACAATGGTCATGCGCAGTTGGGTAAAATAAACGAAAGTTTTACCCAAGTATCGGAGAAGTTGGTTCACAATACCCAATGGCAGAGACTGTACAGCTGCGTAGCAGAGTGAACTCCGGTATGTATGTACTACAAAAGTCCACTTGTACAGTGAACGTTCATCACTTCGAAACAATGCTCCTTTGGAAAATTCTCGAGAAATAACACTTGAGTGACTTTACTTATTCCTACATCAACCACTTTTCACAAGTCAGAAGTTTCATATTTGCCCAACTGTATCAACATGCTCAGGAATTGTTCACGAATGCATGTTGTTTGTTTAGCTGCCATGCTTTCCCAAAGCATGATGGGATACTTCCCCAAGTAACTGACTTGAGGGGTCGCTCACTTGGGCCTGGCACAAGTAAGTGCGAATGCTGACATCGCAGGCTAATCGAACTTCATCGCGCCAGACACGAGTTAACTCGGGTGAGTAATAGAACAAGCTATACCTTTCAAAACAATGCTTTTTACACAATTTCTGTTCGGTTATTAGGTATCATTAATCCCATGACTTACGTCATAGACTCAGTTCAGGATATCCATCCTTTTTCATAAATTTCGTGACCAAAAAATTACCAAATACCATCTCTGCAGTAATGAATGAGGTTGGTCAATTTCTGAAATACCTTTTTTCCATAAGCTTCCTGATGGCTGGTACTGAGGGTCCTGCACCTAAGTGTGAATAGAATGGGGCCTCATCAGGATCATGCTCTGAAATAAAAGAAAATTAAGCAATAAAATTATGTTTATATGAAAGGTGAAACCAAGATAACTAAGCAATGAAGTTATGACTGGATGAAAGGTGAAACCAACATCAAAATGAACATGAAAATGGATATAAAATGCCATAATTTCAAGTGACATTTTAATCCACAAGGTGTAGCAGTGCCTACAGTATGTACAAAAATGTGACCAAAATATGTCCCACCTAATTTGAATAAGAAGCAGCCTTACCATAGTTACACCAGCAAGGGAGAAGGATAAAGGGTGTGGATGTTATGGATAAGGGTCCGGTGATAAACACATATATCTGAATACAGTTACTACACTCATTATACAGTAGTATCTACTATAATGTAATACTGATACCCTGAAATATTTGTATTCTCCACATTACTGAAGTGATAGCATATGCAGATTTCATCAGAAAGCTGTACACTGCACATTAAATTGTAGGCTAATGAAAGTGTACTTGAAGTTGAAGAAACACTTCACAAAACTGTCTTAAATGTACATGAGATTAAAAACCTGACTGAATTACTGAAGTGCATTTGTCTAATCACATGTCTCCATTAATAAAACAAAATTTCCACATAAAAACTGTAGGAAAATTTCATATGATGTGTAACCCCACGAAGCTGAATACAGGTAATTTTTTCATGATTTATCTCAACATTAATTAAAGTAAACCACACTGTAAAACTGCATTGTGATTTTGATGATTAGCACATACACGGCATCCAAAATTGACACAACAATGTCCCATTTCTTCCAGTTGATGGTTGAATGCATTCTTACGACATCAGAAAAATAAAAGTGTTGTGTATATATTTGACATTGAGAATTCTTGGGAAATTTGCTTTCTGATCTCTGGTGAAGTCAGATGAAATTTGACCTCCAACAAAACCCACAGGGTTTTTCAACTAGATTTAAACGCAGCACCCTCGGAAGTATGAAAAGTATCAATGTTCCCTAACTTGACATAACAGTTTTCAGAGTTGGACCTCAGGTGATCCCAGATGACCTCTGACCTCTACCAAAAACACCTGGGTTCTTCCTCTCACTATGGGGCATCCACATACAGAGTAGGAAATCTATCCAAGCTTCTCTGACGAGTGTTATTCTTCAAATCAGAAATTTCATACCTATAGGCAATACTTTCAAATCCACAACAACCAGCTTTTTACAAAGGGACCATGGGCTAGAATTGGTAAGAGAAGTACGAAACATAAACTGGGGATCCCACACTTATGCTGAGTGTGTATAGTAAATTGTTTCACTGTACAGTGTTAACTACTACAGTACATATATGTGCACAATAAACTTAACAAAGATGTCTGCTGGCTACTTACTTTCTTTGGTCCTTTACTCAAGTGATTCAGTACAAACATTTTGAGATATGACCCTTGGCAGATCTCCCCCTTCCCCCCATACCCCCAAAAAAAGCCCACACACATACCCACATATATATGAGGCTCATTCAAAATTAATGGTTAGTACAAAGAATGCGATTCTGCATCTATATTTTGATGTCTGGGGTATAGTCAAACTAAGCAACTTATAGGTCACAAGACTTTAACATTACTACAATCCCTTATGAACTGACTGCACAAAAGGTTATACAATAGGCTTGCTTTGTGGTTCTTTATCATTCTGAGCTACAAATCCAAACTGGATGCTCAACTTTCAAAAATGGGCATTAAGTAAAAGAGTAAAGTTAAACTGAGTGCCTGTTTTAAATGACCTGCCTACAACCTTGCCCTGAAGAAGGCATGATGCCTCATCAAAAACACCAGCAAATGGAAGCACAGCAATAACTTGCAAAACTCCTTTGGAAATACCTGTACCCAAAGCTACCACAGTGATCTGCCCCCAGCCCTATGAATTCCGAATTTATGGCAAGGAGTGTGCTTTGTGGTCCCTACGGCATTGGCAAAGTGAAAGACAGCTACTTTGAGCAAGAGGGTGTATTGAACCCTTACTTTGACTTACCAAGACAACCACACTTGGGAGCCTCCACTTTTTCGTTGTTACTAAGCATCCGCAACCTCTCTTCTTCCTCTGGGGTGCATACCCCAAACTTTGATGGAGAATCTATTGTCCTTTCTGGGGTTTGATAACCAGCTGTTGTGCTCCCAATTATTTCAGATCTTGATGTTTGTTTTTGCATTGCAGAAGTGGTAGCATCAGATGCAGAACTACCAAGTATTTCAGATTTACTGGATGAAGACTGGGATATGTGGGTAGGAAGGACATGAACTTTCGGGCTGGGTGTAGTGATCTTTTCACCTAAATGAAGCCCAGGCTGTGAAGAGTGAGCCGAATGTGTAGAGGCACCTGTGTGTGCGGTACTTGCAAGTACTGCATAACCCTCAGATGTAGTGAGTTTATTGATTTGAGAAACTTTTGTGAAGGGAGATGATACTTCTTTCAAATCACTATCTTTAGAGACTTGCCTCTGGTCTTTCTCTGATGTGTCTGTGTTATTATGGAAAACAGGAAAAGTCAATCCTCTCCTAGAAGGGATGGATCCACTAAGCTTTAGCAAGGACTCGGCAGCAAGATTCACTGGGGAATATGTCTCCTGAGATATATGTGAGGTATGAGGCAGATGCGGATTATGTGGGAAGTGGGATGACTGGTGCTTCAGTTCAGCTGAAGGGGAAGTACTAGTGGTTCGTGGTGTGTGAGGAGAATACTGTCTTGGTTTTGACTGGTGGTTGTTTGGCACCTCTTTTGACGTACCATTTCCTGAGTTTCGATGCAGCATGTGAGTGTCTGGGTGGTTATGGGGAGAGGGTGAGGGTAATCTTGCAGCAGCGTGCTTAGCAAACATTTCACGATTCCAGTACTGCTGCAAGTGTTTGAGTTCCTTCAAACTAGGAATTGCATTACCTATTTCAGTATGGGGATTACCAGAGGGTTTACTGTCTTTATGTGTGTGTGGAGACTCTTGTATAGGGGGCCCACTTAATTCACTGAAATGGGGGAGGTATCCATTTGCTGATGGGGTTCCTGGGAGACCCCAGGACTTGTCTGGAAGTGCCACCGCCGGCGGTAGCTTTCCCAAACTAGGAACTAGACCAGGTGGGAATCCTGACACAAGTTGAGCATTCTCTTGAACAGCCTGAAATAAAAAGATTACAAAATAATTGTAAAATTTTAAAACATACGTAAGTGATAAATTACTCTACTAAGTCTCTTTGCTTCATCTTAGTACAATATTTCAATATATAGGGAGTGATACACTGTCTTATTTTTAGAAATACTTTCATGGTTATACTGCAGCTTGGCAGAATGTGTCTCGCTATACAGTACGTTGGTTTTCATGGTACAGTATCACCTGCTGATAAAAACCATGTACTAAAACTTCATATAATTAGCCTTCTGCACGTGCATGACTTGTTAGGCTGAAATTGCTGCCATACCATACTGCTAACTTTTTTTATATAGTGAGGATTTAAATGAAAATCTGTCCTCTCTGGAAATCTGTGGTGTACTATATCAGACTCAGTGCAACACTGAAGTCTTCACATGGCTCACTATTTCCATACAAATATTCAATTTACTAAAATGACAGTCTACTTAATTTCCTCTTAGGCTGGTGTTATTAAATTTGTCACATTTTCTAAACCTCATGAGGGCAAAACAAAATTTATTTTTTTTTTGTTTTTTCTAGGTCAGTAATATGAAAACAAGGTCATGTAATGACAACCAAAGGGGCAATATGTGTGCAGTAATAAAGTGATAAAAGTCAAGGTATGAGTTAATAAAGTCAAAAGAAGTCTTTCAAGTTCTGAAGCAATCAGGAGTACTGTATCTACTGTAGGAAAATGTTGCACAGAACAAAAAAGGCAAAATGTTTCCCATTAGCTCCTAAAGATGGAGCAGACAATATGATAAATAGTTCATGACACCTTTTAATAATCTTCAAGAGCAGCAACACAATGATTCAGTTGTAGTTAATACTTTCAGTTACAGTTCGACCTCCCTATTAGCAGTTACTGCAATGTTCCTTTTGGATTTTGGCATCTTGCAGAAGTAGTAGGGCTATGGGCCTATTTAGTCCCCCTTGGAAATGATCTCATTTCAATTTAAGCTGTAATATACCACTTAATTTTTCAGTGATCAAAAAATACAAATACTAGAAAACAAACAAAAGAATTGTGAAACCTCCATGAAACTTATTATCTCAAAATCACAATTCATTGTACTGGTGTTGGGCATGTATTTCTTTTTCTCATTTTCTTGGTTGCATTTCCTTCCTCTAATCTCTCACTTAAACACAGTCTCAAGCTATTTAGTGAAACTTTTGCTTTCACAACTGTCAAGGTTTGATTATAACCTGCTTTCAAAACTTTGTCATTACGCAAAACTAATCCATAAATAACACTGAACACATAATGACTGTAATCACTTCCCAAGCAGTATCATGCAAGGATGAAGTTTATAATTTGCACACTGTCTACAGGCCTACTGCACATGCTATGCTCATTATAACCAGGCTCAAATCTACCAAACTAACTCTACACATTTTGCCAACCTTCCACTTTCTTGAATTACCTGCAGTGTACAAACCTTCAATCATTATCAGTCACAGGATGCTTAATAGTACAGGTTGTACTATATACACTATTCCCTGCCACATTAAAAGGTGTTTAAATCTTGTGACTGCAGGGGTCAAAGGTTAACCGTCTGTCACGGTTATGCTGCAGTCCAGCACGTACACACACGGAACAGTTGAAATAATTTTAAATCTATCAACTTCTGATGGGTTGCTGGTATGAGAGGCACATACTAACGAAAGTACACAGGGAACTTGAGTTTGTGGAGAATAGAACCCTTTGATGCTTTCACTTTTACAAGATATTTCATTTACAAAATGAAACCAATCATGCCTTTGTTGTAATGAACTATTTTTACACTATAAGCTTTCAATCACACATGTAAAATGCCATAAATAGCTCTGATAATAGCACAAGGGAATGTACTCAAAAAAGATTTGAATAGATAATACAACTAAAGCACTACACCTACATTCTTTACAAACAATAAACAGGTGACCACTTTAATTCAAACACCAACTTACTTTTTGTCACAGTTAAACTAAGCAAGATGAAAATTAACATTAAGTTACCTGCAGATTAATTAATCAAATGCAGCCAGCCTACAGTTCTTAGCAACCCTGAGAAGACCAGATTTTACTTTGAATTAAATATTGAATTATTGAATACCTTCAAAGCCTGATATCTTACTGTTTTTCAAACATTATTAAAGAATTTCCATTCAATGCTACATTTTGTCAGTATTTTTTCTAACTCTCTAGAGAATCTGCAAAAGTCATTTCAACTGCATCATTAATGACAAGTGCATATGATACTGTACATTTGATATGTATAAACTTTTAATGTCCTAACTTAATTTCTTCCCAACAAGCAGGCATTACCACAGTACTCTGTTGTATTGCAGTTGTCTACATTTAAAATGGGCCTTTAAAGAGAAGGACCAGTACAGTAGTAACAAATTGCCCATTGCCTTTATATTTAAAAGGCTTGGACTCCAATATTTTTGGAGCAGGGTACATATGGCTCTAATTGTTGTGATTTTGAATGGAGTCACCACTACTAGAACCACTTCATAACTGATAAAAGTACATACATCTCAGCAGCTACAGACGTGTTTGCTGTATGTAGTAGGACTACACTATATTCTTGAATGTGTGAGGTATTGAAATACCAATGTCGGAAAATCACAGTGGCCTTAATACTAAATTAAGCATTTAGCAAACATTAAAAGACGCAAAAGGTGTTTTAATACTTTATTAAAACCTGCAAAACAACACAATGGGGTCTCAAAATATGATTTTGTCTATTATTTTGACAGTTTTGAAAAATTCCACTGGAGTTATTATTTTAAGGAAAGGAATGGCTAAGCTGGCCAGGAGTTGCGGCTCTGAAGTACAGTCAGGTAAGTCGCTCACGCTTAATATTTACACCCCAGGAACAAGGGGGAATGGGAGGGGAGGGTTGAGAGGGGGTGGGGTGGGGATGGGAAAAGGGAGTGGATATACCTCCCACTTTTTAGAGAAGCTGCCACTGATTTTCACATAGTAAATTTGACTTCAAGTGCCCTTTATCCCTCCAATATTTCAGGAAAATCTTTGACTTTAGATGCAAATTACCTACTGTTAAAGAATAATAAAGTATCAACTAGAGCTATACAACACAATGACTACTTCTTCCTTATACAAGACTACGTGTACTATAAAATAATGGATCCATTTCAACCAGAAAATGTTTCTATTCATAACATAAAAAGTGGCCATGTTGTAATGATATGTAAAGGTAAAGGATGCCTCTGCACCAATTACTGAACTAAAGTCTGCCTCTGGTGATGCAGGTGTGTACCAAATATGTGCATTTAATGCTACAGGTACTGTACATGTGCATGTGTGTAATGCTCACAACAACCAAACAGTAAGACCTACCTGTACTAGTGCACTCTCAGAAGATGTCATAAACAATAACAAAATATGCCTATGTCATGTGTCATGAACTGTTGTATAACTCAAAAGAATGTTGCACAAAAAATATCTGAAGAGTAATTTCGGCACAGTGTGTTTTTCAAAGAGAAATCACCTTGATTCAGTCTTGCAAAGAATCAGTCATTGCAAAATGTAGTTTCCCACCTTATTTGCAAGGGATAAGTAAGGTCAAATGCTGTACCATTTGCCATCTGGGCATCTTCTATTAAAAATCAGTTCAAACAGGAGGGGAACATGCCTTCCACTTAGATATTCCCCAGGCCATCTATTCAAAATGTCACATTGCAGATTTGACCTGGTTAAAAGACACTGGTAATGAGTCTATTGGTCTATACTGCACTACTAATTGCCCGTAGGAAAAGCATCATATAAACGTGGCAACAATACATTTAGGATGTGAGTGTAAGCAATTGTACTGTTCATATGCAGTTCAAGGATTTTTTCAAAACAAAAAATCTCAAGTCTTCACAGCCTGAACAGGAAATCCCGGTGGGGTGTTTATCAAGCCGCTAACTTCCTCATGTGCAAAATTGTACTCTTCATGTCCATGTTTCAACAGTGAAATGGAATATCACAGGATATCCTTCATTACCAATGCATTTGAAGATAACTCGGAAGAACTTGTGAAGTATTGCAAAGAACTATGCTTGAGGAAATGGTTCCATGATTCAGTACAAACTCTTACACTAACATATTAAACTTACATGCACCATTTAACCAAGGGGCATGCACATATCCCATTCTTATCTCCCGGATGACCCATAAAATGAAGTTTTCCTTTAAAATCTGGGGTAACTGGCATGACTGGCATGCCTCCTCTTGCTTTCTGAGCAAAACATTGTTTCATGTTGGGTCTTGAGTAATAAGCACCCTGTAGAACTAGCTTGAATTGACAACCACTTCTTTTTACAACTTGAGAGTGTTTAGGTCCATTGATTCCAACCTACATAGTAAAGAGGCTTTACACTTGTGCCACTATCACAAGTCACTCTGTTTGAAATTTTGACTGTGAAGTAGTTTGATGTACCATAATTGTACACTCCTATGCAAATAGAGCCTCTTATATTACTGTACCCCCTGTACATGAGCTTTGCCTGTCATGGAAACCATGGTAGCAAGAAAGGTGAAAATGCAAAAGTGTGGGGAAATGAAGTATACTGTATATGGGCCGTTAAACCTCATCTAACTAACTGTATATGGGCACACCTAAACTAGAGAAATCCTCATGATGAAAAGATAAATATATACAGTAGTGTAACAGGGGAAAAATTATTACGACTTAACAAAAATATATTTCACAATTCTGTTATGCTGCACAGCATCCCCTTCAATGTCCGCCTTTTCTGCAGGCGTAGGCGTACAACTCTATTTCTGTCTCTGTATGAAGCTTGCATAAGTGCTATATTGAGTATGTCAACAAAGACATCAAAGTGGACTCAGTTTTGACAAGTTATTTTTAACCATACTGTAGGTGCATTCTATCAACATATATGTGATTTCGAAAATATTTGGCACATTTGGTAAAACAAATTTAGTCTTGAGTGATTCCACTTAGAAAACACAAGTTTTTCTCAAGACATTGGAAATTTTTGGTGACTGAACTTATCTCTTACTAAACAACCCAAGTTTAAGTAATACTTAATGTTGCACACATGCTTTGTGGTCATTGCTACTTTTGGTTGTCTTCACAACAGTGAAATGGGTAATTCCACACTAAAGGGGTACATTCAGTCTGTTCTTTTTCCCATGATGATATTTTGAAAAATGTGTGCATACTTTGATGATTTTATTGTTCATCATACTTGGAGGACTACACAGAGATAATAAAAACAATTTTATAAATGTCCAATTTATATAAAGGTTGTTCTTGGAGAATTTGGGGCTATTTTGCCCTCATTTTTCACCAATATTTGTGAC
>WURT03419387.1:4834-22855 GCA_009936505.3 Holothuria glaberrima
AGCGTCTTTTTAAAACCTTTGTTTTGGTGGATTAGGTAATTAATTAATGAGTTACATAATGATAAAGAAACAAAACACGGAGAAGAATCAAATGATGAACAACTTTTATGAGAGGTGTTGTTCATTACGGGTAGTTAAACTGATGACTTTTTAACGTTTTTACGAGGAGTACTTCATGTACGTTTGCAGAATAAATAAAGTCCTCAGGAAAGGATAAAAGAAATGGGAAAGGTTAAAAAAGTGTCTCTTGCTTAGTGGGATGAGGAAGATATGGGCTATTGGCATGTGAAATACTCAGTCCTTATCAAAGTCAGAAGAGGAAGAATGATGACTTGAGGTCAGGGTTGACAGAATATCCGCCAGAGACGACAGTGAGATAAAAAGTTTTGACGCCCTCATTTGCAGCTTTTGACAGATATCTTTCGTGATTTTTTTTCGGTATTTTTCAAATAAGACTCATGTTCAGTGTTTCAGTATAACATTACAACTAAAATACATTAAATGTATGTATGTTTTCATCCTCTGTCTAAGCAAAAGATCCCATCGTGGTTACATTATCAGGATCTCAGGGCCATAGCTGCACAGGCAAAATATAATTTCCTAAAAATTCTCAGACGTTAAACCACGTGGCACTTTTTTTCTATCCGTTCAACTAGAAATCGTTCAAAAGACGAGGGGCTGGCGAGGGGAGACTCAATATCAATTTGAAATTTGACATCTTAAATGCCTGGAGCAAAAATAATTTTCTTATAGCCCAGACCATTTAGACACCGAATACGACCCTGGATTTGAGGAAACCTTTACCAAAGAGCTTAGTGCTGTCGCCTCAATCGCTGACTTACAATACCCCATCAAGTCGGAAGAACGAAAGAAAGCAATACCCACAAATTAATTTTCTGTATGGTCAGTCTCACATAAAGTGGCTACGGGTGAAAACTGAAGGGCTTTTCAATGCTGGGGAAAAGTAACCGAGGATCAAGTTAGAATTCTAAAGATGTTTTTGTTGATATACAAAGTATTTCTTTCGGAAAGCATACATGATAGGCCTACTGTAATTGAAGTCGATACAATGAAGTTTCACTACGTTGCGGAGCTGGTTCAGCTTGTAATATGACTAAAAGATGACGGGAAAATCATTGTGGTAACTGTTTTTGAATGTTTCTTCACTAATATCTTCTTAATGCATAGGCGTAGGAAGCTGTTCGAGACTGTGGGACGGGTGTTCCCCTCCCCTTTGGAAAAGTTTTGGATATTTCAGAGTCCCTAGATGCAATTTGGTTCATCTTTTTGGACATTTCTTGACATTTTTTCTTGACAAATTTTTGACATTTCTTACAGAAGAGACAAATAAGGGGTTTTCGTCCTTGGACGTGGGGTGGCTGAAGCAGTTTCGCCCCACATTTTTGACTGGGGGATTTAGCCCCTTCCCCCACCCCGCGTCCTACACATTTTCTTGATGGAACTCCACAAACAGCGGGGCCTCAGTGCATTTACGAGGAGGAGGAATAGCATGCGGTCGTGTGCCACTATCGATTTCCGAATATTTTTTTAGATAAACCCCAAAGGCTTTTGGGCAATATACTTCGGGAGGGGTAGGGGTGAGGTGTATTTACGACTGATTGATGGATCTATTTCAATCATTTTCTATCACAAACCGTTCTTAAGCTTTCAAAATTTTTGTAAATCCCTCGCAAACCATCAACATTTTCGCCCACTCCACGCCCTTCTTGGATTGTTAACAATTTGCATTGTTGCATTATGATTCCTGAAGGGCAGCTTGAGCGGAATTATAACCATCATTACCGTAACTTGCATACGTAGCAGGCTATACGGCATATTCCTTTTTCAGTCATATCATTTTGGGAAGCTGAGGATCTTAGCAAACAGAGTCCGCTCCGCGGGGTATACCGCAACACACGTCAGGGTTTCCGTCAAGAGGGGGAGGGGGGTTGGCCCTCCCCTTACGAGAAGAAGGAAGGTAAAATTCCCCTTTCTATTTCCATAAAAGTAAAAACTTATCAATATCTTGGTTTTTACTGAAGAAGAGGACACTTTTGCAGCAATGTTTAAATTTATTTAAATAGTTGGCCTTTAAAACCCTTCAAATTGCACCTTATAGGAGTCCTGAAGCAAGCGTTTGTCCCCCTAAACCCACTTGTAACTTTGGCCAAGGACAGCATCAATTTGGACTTGGGGTTTAGCAGTAATAAATCCCCCGCCCCGTTTTGGAATTTGTGGCGGATCCCTGCATGTATTCACAAGATTATTCATCCGAGAGGGTTGACCATTTTCGATAAAACATATTGTTTGTGTGCACGTAGAGGCGTATTTATGGAGGTGCACATCATTGCAACAATGCAAAGTAGGGGAATTCTTTTCGTCTTTCGCTTCTTTCGGCGAGACATCTTTCCTGAAAACCGAAAACTTTAACGGATGACCGCCTTTGAAAACTGAAAATGTCTCCGTGCCAGAGTCTGCTGGCAATTTTTGTTACGGAAGTGATATCTAATGCAAAATTGCGGCGTTTTTGGAGCTCCGATTCGTCAAAGTTTGCATTCTGTATATCTTTCAACGGTTATTAGGGAAATAGCCGAAACACTTTTCGAAAAATGAAAGGTACACCTCCATCCTCTGTAAGGACTGCGCATCAACAGGGGGAGCATACATCAATCTAAAATCATAAACAGCCCAAGGTCACATTTTAGTGTGATGTGTCAGATTGGAAGCATGTATTTGTCGTTACATATTTTCAAAAAAAAAAAAAAGAAAAGAGGAATGCTTCGCGCTTATCCATTATCGGTAGACGGTGGATGTAACCTTTACGTAAAAAAAAAACAAAAAACAAAAAAAAACACTGAAACATATTCGATAGTCCACGACTCATAAATTGGTCATTCCTACTCCCCTCTTGCTCCCTCCTTATTTGTCTATATTCTTATTACTCATAATATTATCACCGTTTAGCAGAAGCGAAGCCAGGATTGTGTCATAGGGGGTTGGAGTGCGACATGGGGGAGGGATCGTAGGGGAGGAGGTACCCCTCCCCTCTGGAGAAAAACGGCTTCTTTAGGTCCCCAGATGCAATATGGTGCAATGTTTGTGCCTCAAACGTAATAAAGTTTATAGTGATCATGTGTTTTTTTTGTCATTTTTTTCAAGCTTGGGCATGGGGGGTTCGACCCCCAACCCCACCCCGTGGCTACGCCACTGCCGTTTAGTAATTATCACAGACCTTCTGGGTCTTCTCCCGCTGGACCCCTTCGTTTCAGTATTCTTTAAGAGCCCGGCACAGGGTCCTTGGACCTTGCGTTTTCCAAAGAGCGCTCCCTCGGAGCTAAAAAGCATCAGTGTACTCCCGTTAATTTAAGGAAACTTTCCATTAGGCAGAGTTGTTTCAACGTAAAGTGTTAATTTCCTACCCACAAGATCGCGAAACAAGAAATTTTTAGATTCATCTTAATGCCTGGGAAATTATCAATACTCTTTCGCAAACTGCTAACCTTCAGTTCCATTGTTTTTCTTTGATATACCGTCTCAAGCGTATTCGCCTTATTTAACCAGGGATCTGTTGCAACCATCTGTTTTAACGGTAAAGGTTTTACAACAATTCTAATGGAAAGTTCTGGGCACGTTGACACTCCATACCTGATGATCTTCATTAGGATGAATGCACAGAATTATTTGGGAGGAAGCCTTTTCCCGAAAACTAGAGCTACAATTCCAACCTCAAGCTTGCTTCATTTGGGGATAACTTGGCAAAACTTCTCTTACATTGTAAGTAATATTTGTATGATATGCATGATCTGATATATATTGCTATTGCACAAGCTTGTTCAAAGGTCATTTTTTGCGTAGTGATACATTTACAGAGAACAGGCTAGGTATGAAACATGCTTATTTTTCCCCTACTTCTTTTGTTACACCTATGCTCCCCCCCCCCCTTAAACTCATTTCTCCTTGGAGGCTGTTCGTCTGGATTCTCGTTCCAAGTAAGTGAAAGTTCGATTTTTGTGGAGTACTGGCTGTTCTCCCCTGTAGTGTCATTAGGATACCAGTTATAAGCATTATGCTATTGTTCTAATTTTGTAATTACCACAGAGCTTCTAGAAAAGCAATATGCCGTCTCAGGTTCCAGGCATAGACTCACACCTAAATTTAACTAAATAATTAGATATGCTAATTAACGCTTTGTAATAATATTTCTTCATGTGTTTCAAGTAATAGATTTGTAACTGATTATTTTAGAGTATCTAGAGGTGTCAGACAAGGATGCCCTTTTAGCCCATACCTATTTATCACATATACTGAGATTTTCAATAGTATTATTCATGCTAATGATCTGATACAAGGTATAACTATTTCCAATGTTATTATTAAGATTGCAAATTATGCTGATGACACTGTAATCATAACCAGTGGTTCTGAAAGGAGCATTTATGAAGTTATAAAGTCCATCTATCTATTTGCAAAAATATCTGGGCTAAAGGTGAATCTGGAAAAATATAGTCTGTTCCCCTTAGGGACCTATTGTCATAATACACCTCCCTACTTCGATAACTTTGCTTTTCAATTCCGGCATGAAACTGTGACTTATTTAGGTATCTCTTTTACACATCATGAAGACGACTTCTTCAAACTGAATTAAGTGGCGAAATTATCGCTCATTAAAATTCTTTCAAAGGGTCTCATTGAGTTGATATTGACTGTTTTGTGATGAGTTTGAAGGAAATCATATCATGACAATGTTTCTAATTAGCCTCATTACTCATGGATCACTTTTTATAGTGACATAGTAATGTGAGAAATTGTAGTTTTTACAGACACAATGTGATTCATACCAAATGGAAAAAAGTGTGGTCATGAATTTGTGATAAATGACTTTAATCATTCATTAACCTATAATTGTCATTTCAGTTGTGTATCAGATATGTGAAATCTCTTAGTTTGACCATTTATCATCAAGATGTGAGTAAATTTTAACAGGTGTGAATAAATTCATGAATTTTTGTTAACCAATTCAGTAAGCCTCTTTAAATATTTGGTCTTCAGATCTGACCCCCACAGGCAAAATATTAATCGTCAAAACTTTTGCAGTTTCACAGTTGGTTTATCTTTTCATGGTCTTACCAAATCCACCTCACTCCTTTTTCCGTGACCTTAACACTCTCTTTTTTTAAGTTTATATGGTCAAACAAACCGGATAAAGTTAAACGATCAGTTATATTCAATGATAAAAGCAATAGGAGACTCAATATTTTTGACATAATCTCATTTTGCAACAGCTTGAAATGGGTTAAAATGTATCTTGACGACGAGCAAAGCTCCTGTAAAATAGTTTTTGAACATGCTTTATCTAAGTACGGTGGCAAAGTTCTCTTAGATTGTAACTTCAGTAAGAGTGATGTTATAATTACAAATTCCTTTGTTTCTGATGTCTGCAAAGCGTGGTCACAGTTTAGTTTCTTTAATCCTTGGCCCGATTCGTATGGTAGTCAATGCATCCTTAATAATTCTCATGTAAAGACTGACAACAAACTATTTTATTTGGACATCTTAAGAGAAAATAATGCATTTCTAGTTAGTAACTGTTTTGATAATAATGGCAAAGTTTTCTCTTACAATGCTTTCACTACGAAATATAAGATAGTTAATTTGCCTTTTACTATCTATTTTGGTATAATTGCTGCAATTCCACGGTCCTGGAAATTAAGGACAAGGACCAAACGACAATATTCAACGTCGTATAAAGGTAACAACCTCTTCTACTGTAGTTAAACATGTATATAGAATTCTAGTGAAGGGAAGGGTCTCTTTACCACGATGTATTTTAAAGTGTCAGGAATTAAGCAGAGTTTCATATAATTGGCACAAAATTTTTACACTCCCTTACTCCGCTGTGAGAGATACAAAAATCCACTACTTCCAATTTCGCATCCTCCACAGAACTTTGAGCACAAATTCGTATCTTTGCAAAGTTAAGAAGTCTGATTCCCCCTTGAGTAGTTTCTGAGGAAATGAGGAGGAGTCATTAAACCATCTATTCTGGTTATATCCCGCGTTAAAAGTTCCTGGTTTGAAAGTATTTCTCTATGCTTGAAAAAAACCTTTCGAAATTACTTTGGAGCATGTTAAATTTGGCTTTACTGACGACTTTAAGCATTTAATAAATTTCTTTATACTTTATACAAAATAAGTTGTTTTTAATTGTAAAATTAACAACTGGATTACAAATGCACCATCTTTTTACAGTAAATTTTAGTCTTGTATGGAAGTAGAACATTTTATTTTTAAAGAAAATGTGTAATGGAGTACGTTTATTGAAACTGAAATAATTTTTGCGAACCTAAGATCCCTTTCCATTGTTAAATATGATTCTCTGTTTTCGATGTTTTTTTTTTTCTTTTAGTATCTCAGTCAAGGCCGTAGCGAGCATATTTTTCTCGGAAACATGAAGAAATCGCGATGTTTGGGGGTCAGTAATTTCATGTCCATTCCGATTTGCCGGTCGAAATTCTTTCTGTGTACTACTGAGGCATAATGATGCAGATTTCCATGGAGACAGGCGCATCTTTTGGTACACACAATGCACTTAAACCCATATTTTTCACTAAAAAATGATCCCAAATGCCAAAATTTCCAACGCAAAACAAAGAAATTGCGAATTTTCAGTACAACCCATTTCATGTAGGTTTGAATTTGGAAGTCGAAATTTTCCTCACGTCTTACCTGGTTATCGGGCCACCCATAAACAAAAGGTAAGTTCGCGGGAATACATAATTTTAGAGAATCTGGTACTCAAAAATGGCTCCAGGTGCTAAAATTGTCAGAATTGCCGTTTTTCGGCGAAAAGGGCCATATTCGACAGTTCGACAGGTTACTACAAAAAAATGGATCAATATTTTGGGAAAAACTTTAAGAATATTTCGGGAGAGACTGTCAATTTTACCACTTTTACTCCTAAAAAAGTATTAGACCCCACATTTAGGAGTAAAAGAGTCTTTTTTTGCTAAATCAGCCAAAATGATCAAAATGGTGGTCATTTTGAAGTGGCTGGCTACCTCCCTTACACATGAAAAAAATGGAGCATATACTTTTCTGATTGTCTGATGTCTATCTACATCATATCAAAGTTAAACCAAATATAGCAAAAAGAAAAAAAAAAAGGAAACCCCCAAAAGGCTACAAAACGGCCTAGTATTGTCATATAGCTACTGAAAAGCTGTATATGCTGGCTCTGACCGATGGTTCACCACACCGGTTTTGAAAATGAACTTGAAAAACGCAAGTTCATGACTGGTCTTTTTTTCTTGCTTAACCTTGCCTATGTTGGGCTAGAAAGCCCCCATACTGTGTTGCATAAGGATTACTTTGGTTTCCCCCGAGAGGAGTAATCTCCCGGACTGCTAAAAGTTCCTGTAGACACGTCGTACCTTACACCCGCGAAATCTTCTCTATATCCTATTTATATCTGTCACGTGTGTGGTAAACTTGATAAGATTACGTAACCTCTTCTCGAGGGGAAAAATGATGTCTTGCCCAGCTTACCCATCTTGCATCTTCTATCTCTGAAGCCATAATGTAGGGAAAATTATTCAGCCCCTATCACAGTTTAACCTATGGCTCCCTGCCCCATACACTTCACGTTCTTATTTAAAAACAGTATACAAAAGCATCGATAGTATTACAATTTAGTGTCCTTAACTGGGCCCTGGGCAACACCCCCATGCCTCCCTTTTAACAAGTAGCTAAAGTAAAGGAGACATATCCGATAGGTGGTTTCTAGTTAATTCATTGCAACAAATAATGAAATGGAGCTTTCTTGGTATTACAAGAAGACTGCAGTTAATTTCTTAAGTCCGAACTCCGTAAGTCAATGATATACTCTCGGTGTGCCCAGCTATAGTTAAAGGGCGAAAGCAGTCGCCCAAAGTTTATTTTCAAAAAGCTGCTAAATCTTGCAAGTCTGCTCTTATTTTGCTCACAAGTATCTTTCATTATTTTCCTGTATAAAGACATTGAATATTGAAGGTAAAGCAATGAGTTGTTCTGCACGACTTTAACAAATAAGCTACAACAATATTGTCACATCATTTATATAAGCCATTCCTGAAGGAGGATGACGGGGCACACTAGTGCAAATTGGGGGGGGGCTGCATTTTTACTCTAATAACACTGACAAATGTGAAAAAACAACAGACCATGGTCTATGACATCAACAAAGGCGGGTTTGTGTGTGTGTGTGTGTGTGTGGGGGGGGGGCGGGAGTACTTCTTTTTTAGCTCACCATGCACCTGTATATTGGCTTTGTTTATCTTCGGACGCACTTTGTCCAGGTGAGTATATAGAGCCGTTAGGTATTCATGTACGAGAAAAAAAACAAGAACAAAATTAAATTTTTGAATTTTGCGAGAACATAATTAATTAAAAATGGATATTGACACCCTCAGTGTAGAAATCGTTTGTCTTGGGTTTCTCCTGAGTGTGCAAATTGTATCACCTGGCATTTAACATGATCGAAAGGTGTGATTCAAGAACTTCCGAAAGAACGAATACCCTAAAGCCACGTGACCCACAAATGAAGTAATTCAACGAATCACGCAGTTAGGTAAGATTGAACAAGTAATAATTATATTCAAACCCCGAGCTTTCTGAGTGCTGTTTACAACTTTAAAAGTAGGTTTGTTAGTTGAAATCATGCAAAGCTACCATGTAACTAAGGCAACCGTGCTTACCGAAAGTAACTTTTCGCCATTAGACTCAACTCAATTTCTGCAGTGTAATGTATTGGTAGGTTAAATCAAAAGCTGCTTTTAGACTATTTTCTAATTTAAGCCGGAATAGGCTTTTAGAAAGCACAATTTGTGAGTGCAGACGTCATGGTCATGCAGAATACGTTCTTATAGTACCATGTTACCACTAAAGTGGAGTGTTACATCAAACGTGTATTTCCAATATTTCGTTTTCCTCATAGCAAGCAGCAGTTTAATCGTCTTGGCTGATTGTAGATCTATTACCGCAAAATTACAGGTAATTTGGCCTAATAATACATACATAGCTGACGTGCAAACAGTGGACAGTGAATTTGTAAATTTAAATTAGGCCTAGAAGTTTAGTACAGTAAACCTTAGGAAATTTGCTAAACTTTGTAACTGTCTTTTTTTCTAAATTGAAAATAAAAAAGCACAACTTTCTTTAAACATTGAATCAAGGTTCATTTTATAAATGCATTACACAGAAAGCTTAGATTTTTTTATAGGTTTCCCGGGTGTTTCCAATATACTGGAGTGTACTAAATGAAGACCCAAGCTGTGGGTATCTTATAAACGCTGCAGTTCTTATCTGCCCTCACAGTAGCAAAAATCTTAAGATTTGTGTACTGAGGGCACTGTGCAAGGTGGATAATCTGGTGATACTTGACGTTGCGGTTTTCGTTTTCTCAGTTGACGAACTTTTCCAATAAAAATACTTAAAATAACTAAAAAAAAAAAAGATTGCTGCTTTCATTTATAACTTGGTCAGACTTACGTATCATTCAAAACTCGAGTGGGCAAAAGAGCTGAATGAAAAATGCTTACGACGTGGTAATTAACTGCGCTGCATTTAACAGTGTGACACGCACGTTACGGAACATAACCCTCAGTTCTAGGTAACCCGGCAGGAGAAAACCCACCAAAAGTAAACCAGACCAGTTATGGGAAAAAGAAGAAGGAGAAAATTAGAACTTCGTTCCCCCACCAGGAGCAAGGAATTTAATCAGAGAACGTCTTCTGTCAAGAAGCGTCGGAATTTTTGGACTTATCAATTAGGTCTAGACTTACTTGTATCTGTCATTTTGAAGACCATGTGTCCCTGCGAGCGGTCAGACGTTACGAATGAGAGTACATCGCCCGCTTTATCTGACGACAATCAAGTTCATGCCACCGTGGTATATTACAAGTAGAATACTAGAACACACACTTCAAACGAAGATTTGCTGAGAGGCATAAATACTTTCTACATATGTACAAGTGTGTAATCACAGTAACAGTCAGTGACAGTAGCTGAGAGGTGACTGCTTTGAATCACTCAAATAGTACATGTAATCTCTGAGAGAAAGAAAAGGTTGTGCACTATCAAGATTACAAACACATGGTGTTCGAATTTGAAGAGTCTACTCAGAGAAGTTTATTCCCACAAAAAACAGAAAGAAAAGAAAAAAAAATCTTGTCTGCAGTTGTCTGCCATACGCGGTTCACTTCCTCAATTATACAATCTCATCGACTTGAGGCCGACGTAGATGATAAGAAGGGTGCATAGTCGACATTAACAGGAGCAAACTGGAGGACTGTGGCGGAGACAAAATTGTGAAATCAATCTTGGAAAAGAATTTGCCAAGTCAGGCAAAATGAAGGCTTGGGGACCTTAACGTCCTATGTGTCTTCCTTGCCAATTATTGCATTTATTTCTTGCGGGGAAACCAATTTATTGTAAGTCATATCAAGTTCATGATAAATACTTTGTTATTTATTTATTATTTAAACATGCAAAAGAGTAAACTCGGTTGGAAGAAGGGCTAATCTCCCCGAGAGCCTTTAAAGTATAAAGCAATTAAAATACAATGAAGGGGGAAGATCAGGCAAAGAAAATAGGTGTAAAACATAACACACTCAACTGCTCAAAAACTTAGAATAGGCTCAAAACAAAATGAAAGCGGAAATAAAGAACCAAAACGCTCAAAACTTGACTAAAATGGACATTAAAATAGAAAATAAGAACTTAGACTTATAGAATCATCTACAAGCAATCACACAATGATTGAAGAAAACACAAGACACTTAAAAAATAAGGACAGGCTCAAAACAATGAAAGTGGAGATAAAGAAACATACAAGCACAAAACATGACAAAATGAAAATTAAAATAGTACAATACATATGGACTTAGAGTCATAAAATCAATCACGAGCATGTACGACTAGAAGTTAAGTAAATTAACATGACTTTAAATAAAAAGCCACTAAAAGAAAGGACGAAGAGCTTGTAAAACATATTTCAATAGACGTTAAAAACCGGGGAAAGACATGACACTTCTAAAGTCATTTGGCAGTTGGCTCCTTTCTTTGGTTGCAATACTTGATTTAATAGTTTTTTTTATAAAATTCTGTTCTCCTGCTCTTAAAATAGTACAATACATATGGACTTAGAGTCATAAAAACATCCACGAACATGTCAGACTATTAAGTAAAGTAAATTAACATGACTTTTAATAAATAGCCACTAAAAGAAAGAACGCAGAGCTTGTAAGATCAACATCGAAATCAACGTCATATAATAATAAAATATATTATTTTATGATGTTGATCTCGATGATATGCCACGGCGGAAAACCTAAACATATCATCAATGTACTGTGAACATAGACCATTCAAAGCTTTGTATACCGACATAATTGGTTGGGTCGTAGTAAAACATATATAGACTTCCAGCTAAAAAGTTTTGAAAAGATCACTCGATCTGTTTTCAAAAGAGGAATTTAAAATTATAGAAGCAGCCATTTTGCAGTCGATGTATAGCCGTGAAATATTTCCATCACCACGATTTCCACAAACATTACTTCATCTAACAGAAACTAGGGATGACATAACCTTTGTAGCAAAGAATTGGAGTGCCGATGTCAGTATACGGCTGTATGCGTCTAAGTATTTATTTGCATCTTTGCCCAACAACATTAAACATAAAAACCTCGAGAGAGAGAGAGACGTCTGGAGCCTCCAGCTGGGTTGATGACGGCCACAAGCAGAAGTATACATTTCACTTCTCTGTGGGGTCAGGTCAGTTGCAGCTATTCTAGTCATGAGTGACTCCGGCCAAGTCATTGACCCGGGTCACTGTGTTATTTCACTGAGGCCAAATTCTCAAGTCAGGTAGTTTTAGAAGGTAGTAGCTCGAGTCTTGACTAACTCTATTTACACTCTTAAAACACTTGAGTCACGAGGGAACTGAATCAATATTTTGGGTCACATTTTAACCCAATTTGAGTCATATGAAGCCTTATTTGGGTCATTATTTGACCCAGAAATTTTGCTCAGTTCCCTCCTGACCCAGTTTTGGGTCAAGTTTTTACAGTGTATAAGTCAGTATTTTGTTAGATCTAATCATGGAGTCTGCAAAATAGACATGCCAAACTTTTAGTGACTGTTATTCAATATTTAGCTCAAGCTTAAGAAATGTGTTTTGAGGTAGTTTTAAGTCACAATTATGAGCATATAATTCTGATCAAACATCAAATTACCTCCTTAAAGTTATTTTCACAAATCCTGAGCACATTAAATATTCGACTTATTCAAGTTGATCATCTGCGTAAGATGGTTGAAATCAGAAGAACCTAAGGTCCAAACACAATTTGGGAAAGACGTTAGCGGGGGCAGGGGCATCAATAGTTCCTCATTAAGTGTACTGACGAATCGTAATTTGGCATGGTAAAAATGTGCTAATTAGTCATTTTCAATGGTGACGAATGCAATTTTCGCCCGATATTATCTACCTTAGCAAAAATTGAAATGACAGTATAATATATTTTATTTTGTACCAATTCAAACATGTAAACTATTAATTAAGCCAAGAACCTCCAATTGAGACAACGTTTGTCACTATGTGAAATTGGAAACACCACAGATTCGTGAAAACCGGGTTTTGCCGATTCGTCAGTACGCCAAAAAGGTGACGCAATGACGAACGTAAAAATATTGCAGTATGGGCCTATGTAAATTTTGTCACTGGCGTCAAAAAAGTAGGAGGGCGCACCATTCCGTTTTCCACCTGAAGAAACACTCGTAAGGCTGGTTTGGACTGTGGTCAGTATCATTCTTCATTTTATAACTCATTCGATTTTGGTCAGTACTAGTCCTTTTCACTTTTGATTCAATACAGTGTTGGTCAAAGTGAAGCGTTACGATGTCTTTGCCAGGTGCACTTTCTTAAGGTTTCCTTTGTGCTGAAATGTGATAACTTCATCTCGGTTAATATCTCGAGAGCTAAACCTACATTTTAATTCAAGTTTCATTTGCTAAGATTTAGTACGGTACACCTCTAACACTTCACAACATTGCACTGACCTCTGTGTGCTGACATCACTTGAAAACTTTTTTATCGACAGAAATATTATGTTTGCTTTTCTGAGATCTGACGACTCCCGCCATCTGAGTGGAGCGTATTTTTTTTTTTTTTAGAAATTTATTGTATCAGGTTGTATTAACATGGAGATCATACCATTCGGAGGCCAGTTTATGCATACCTTTGCATTAAACATTCAGGCTGAAAGACATTTTTAATGTTCTTATGACGTCATTATTTTGTAAAAACGAAGCACCTATTAATGGGCTTGACTTAGGCTAAATGTGTTCTACCTTCAGTGGATCAACAATAATGTGTACGCCATTTGCAGCGTGTACAGGCCTAAACATAACTTTAGGTTTGGGCTTGATTTATTTGATTGAAGTTCCCAAAGTACTGAGGGCATCTTTGCTTGAACTGACAAAGTCATGGTTTGACAAAAGAAATTATTCTCTGAACAAAACCAAACGTCGGTTCAGGCAAAACACGCCGTCATTAATTGAAAGAAAGTGTCCACATTTACCCTACCCACTGACAAAAGTACCACGGGATGTTGTCAGTCACCCCTTTCTGCAGTCACTGAATGTAATTTTCCTAATCACCGTTAAGTAAAATGAAATCTTTGCAAAGGCAATCTCACGAAAACAGATATTCGTCAACGAGCGACGAATTCTTCCGATACATATTTTCTTTTCGACACATGGGTCATAACACGTCACAAGATATTTACATTTATGTACAAAGCGGAATAGAAAAATGTCTGTAATTAACAGCTCGAGTAGGTATTAAAAGCTGTTTTACTTTCACAATGTTTGGTTGATTTCAAGTAACTGACTAAAAACACGAACCATTTTGTTTTCCGTTTGATTTACCTTGCAGATTTATGATATAAACAATGTGTCATGAGTCTTCACAAGCGCGCCTCGAATACACTAATTCATGTGTGCTAATGTAATGTATACAGGAAACAGAACACAAACTGCGTTATGTAAAGTTCGACATTTGCATCCGATAATGACGGCTGTAATTAAATGAAGTACAGAATACAGCTTTGAGTTACTAACTTCAAGCAGGTCTAGATACAAATTTTCCAAACCAACTCGCTATCAAAAATTGACTTGACGCTAATTTGATTGGAGGTTGCCATGAGCGTAATGTTACTCGCCAAAGGCGAGTTGGACGACGGCTTCGTCGAGGCCTGACTTGAAAGTAGTCTTTTTCAAGACTCTGGTTCACTTTGCGTCCCCCACACATCGGCTGCGAATCATACTTATCAGTGCGCCCTCTATCACTCTACTCGTTAGAACAATAGTTGATGTCGGCTCTTAACACACGGAGCTCTCAGCGAAAGAGGAAATTTTCGTTGCACGACAATTGGGTTACGTGCATCCCTAATGTAAAACTATGCGACAATTCTGTGATAAGGTTATTCGTACATGATATTTTTGATAAAACACCTACACGTCTACACCTTGGAAAAGGTTAAATGATGTAGATTTCAGACTAGCATTAGAGAAACATCCACTTTAACTATACTCTAATAAGTGTTTGAGCGATCAAACAAGAATATTCCTCTTGAAGACCCTTCCATAAAGAACATGACAGACAGGAGACCAGAATCAAACCATCAAACAAGTAAGACGCCGATGAATAAAATTAGATGGATTTTAGCAAAGGGTTTTAGTTTCAATTTTCAGGGGAAGAGAGTAATTGAAAATGCAAAACGAATGGTCATCTCATATCTTAACCTACCTCTATCCGTCCAATTACAACATCTGTGTTTGCTGGATATCTTCATTGGATCAAAACAGTGCAAATACCTTAAAACAAATCCCTCTTCTTTGACTGTGTGAGATATGCAGTGGAAGCAGCACTTCCATATTTTTAAGTTTTCAAGAAGCATTTTCTGATAATTGACCCTAGAAGTACATATTCAAGTCTCTCAGGTTGATTTCAAGTAACTGACTAAAAACACGAACCATTTTGTTTTCCGTTTGATTTACCTTGCAGATTTATGATATAAACAATGTGTCATGAGTCTTCACAAGCGCGCCTCGAATACACTAATTCATGTGTGCTAATGTAATGTATACAGGAAACAGAACACAAACTGCGTTATGTAAAGTTCGACATTTGCATCCGATAATGACGGCTGTAATTAAATGAAGTACAGAATACAGCTTTGAGTTACTAACTTCAAGCAGGTCTAGATACAAATTTTCCAAACCAACTCGCTATCAAAAATTGACTTGACGCTAATTTGATTGGAGGTTGCCATGAGCGTAATGTTACTCGCCAAAGGCGAGTTGGACGACGGCTTCGTCGAGGCCTGACTTGAAAGTAGTCTTTTTCAAGACTCTGGTTCACTTTGCGTCCCCCACACATCGGCTGCGAATCATACTTATCAGTGCGCCCTCTATCACTCTACTCGTTAGAACAATAGTTGATGTCGGCTCTTAACACACGGAGCTCTCAGCGAAAGAGGAAATTTTCGTTGCACGACAATTGGGTTACGTGCATCCCTAATGTAAAACTATGCGACAATTCTGTGATAAGGTTATTCGTACATGATATTTTTGATAAAACACCTACACGTCTACACCTTGGAAAAGGTTAAATGATGTAGATTTCAGACTAGCATTAGAGAAACATCCACTTTAACTATACTCTAATAAGTGTTTGAGCGATCAAACAAGAATATTCCTCTTGAAGACCCTTCCATAAAGAACATGACAGACAGGAGACCAGAATCAAACCATCAAACAAGTAAGACGCCGATGAATAAAATTAGATGGATTTTAGCAAAGGGTTTTAGTTTCAATTTTCAGGGGAAGAGAGTAATTGAAAATGCAAAACGAATGGTCATCTCATATCTTAACCTACCTCTATCCGTCCAATTACAACATCTGTGTTTGCTGGATATCTTCATTGGATCAAAACAGTGCAAATACCTTAAAACAAATCCCTCTTCTTTGACTGTGTGAGATATGCAGTGGAAGCAGCACTTCCATATTTTTAAGTTTTCAAGAAGCATTTTCTGATAATTGACCCTAGAAGTACATATTCAAGTCTCTCATGTTTTGACGAAAATAGGCAGGAAATCCAAGATGAGATACGGGATGACGTAGTGCGCTCATCCGATCCCGGGAACTGTTCTCTTAATCAGGCTTCATCTTCATGCTCTCGAATCAAAGGGATGCTTACTGAATCTTGAAAGAGGTAGTAGGAATGAGGTCACCCACTTTTCCGAAACATTTTATGAATGACAGGAAGAATTATCTTCACCTAAAGGAAGACATTAAAGCGTTATTACCTTTAATCTCGAACGGATCATGCACATTAATGTATAGATGGTACGGTAAGTAACATGGACCGTAGGGTATACGTGAGTACATCCCCTCTCTTTTCATAACGAAGCTCCCCTATGTGGCAAAACCTCATGTGGATTAGGAGAAGCAAATTGATGAAACGTAAGTTTGTAAATGAACTCTTACATTGAGCAGATAATCATACAAATCAACCTCTGCATATAATTTGTTTATAGTTTGTTTCATACAATCAATTGCTCACCTGTATCTTATCACCAGAAAATGACATGTAATGATTTAGTGGCGTCGTTGAATTAACTAGAATAATTTTATTTATACTGAGTCTGACTGTTAAAGAGACATTTTTTGGAATATTAGTACTTTCCTAATTCAGTACGCTATCGTGATATAGTCTGCACCTAAGAAAAAAACCCTCTGTTTATGTTATAATTTTTTGGGGGTCACTGGTTTTCCGTCCTCTCACATTAGCAAGTGGATATTACCTTCAGTAAGATTGGCACACTACAAAGGCTGCCACGATTCGTCGATAATAGCGATACTAGTTTCCCAGCGGCACTTTACCGGACATCCTTTAAGTATCGCGATATAAAAAAGACAAGAAAGTAAAAGCAAACGAATGCACTGTTTTATAACGATATTCAAAAACATTTGTTGCAGTTTTTCATGTTTTCAAATACATTTCATGTTGCTAAAATAAACGGATTTTTTTCAAAACCACCAAAAAATTAAGAGTTTGAAATGTATCAAGAGTCTAAATTGAATACGTCCACAGGTTCAATTTTCGTTGAGTAATATCGCGATACTACCATGTATCGGGATGCTAACGGCAGATACAATCGCGATGCTATTGTGCTGCATCATGACAGCCCTACTCCTTACAGGCTACTGTATATTTTTGACAGGGAGGTGCACCAGGGAGATACCACTCCCTTAGTGCAGTGAACAGACATTTTCTTTAAATTGAAGGTAGGACTAAAAGTAAACTTAGTAGGAGGTTTTAACCCTCTTGGGTGACATTTATCCCCTTAAATCACCCCTTTACTTCCTTTATTGCAAATCAAAATTGCTATATGGAAGGTTCTCGAAAGTGATATACTGTAACGATTTTCTGTTTTCGAACAGGTGGTGGTTTAATCACAGGTTTACTCAAAGAAATATTGAATTAAGGAGAAATATTGTGTTTTTTGGTACAGACATTTTTTCAGCTTTAAACCCATTATATTATATTTTTTCATCTTCATTCAACTCATTTATAACCAAACGACTTACATCATAATAACAAGTACTAAATACATGGAAAGAAATAAAGCCTTCTCTTGTAAATAATTAAGTTACTTTGTTAAGTAACAGAAAGTTAAGCAAACTACCTTTACAATACCGTATATTAAATGAAAGTAAGAATACCTTAGCCTCAATGGAAAACTTAGGCTAAGTTTTCCATTCATTTCTAACATCCTCTTTCAGTATAAGGCAATTAAGTGCCTATGTTTGAGGAAAATGGCCTAAGGTCTTTGAGCGACTATTTAATACAGCGTTAATTGACACATTCATATAAAGTCGCTACGTCAATCTACCTATATATATATATATATATATATATAT
>WURT03419497.1:0-22854 GCA_009936505.3 Holothuria glaberrima
AATACTGGTTCATTCAGTAGTTAGCTCAGTTTCATTACATTCAGCAAGGAACCACAGTGCCCATTGGGCTCTTGTTTTATTTCTTGGTACTAAATACTTTTTTCTTAGCCAAGTTTTTTTTTTAGTTTCTTTTCTGTTTGCACATTTTTTGACAGCTCTCTTTCAACTGGTATGCCACCCTGACTATTCTTACCACTGTGGTGGTGGCTGTCCCTCTCAGTGAGGTATTCCGTTACTACATGCCATCTGAACGAGAAAAAATTGTTGACCCTCACCTCTTAACACCCTTAGTCAGGTAAGACTAAATACAGCTTGCTCCTAGCAATAGTTATGTATTATGGTGATTTGGGGGTTCATGCATATTCATTATCTTTGCTAAGTTATGAAGCAAAAATGTCTAAAAGCATAGTTTTGCTTTTTAATGGTATCATGAAATAATTGCCAAAGAAGAAGGGGCATGAAATCGTTAGTAGAATATCTCAAAAGTGGGAAGAAGGCTTGAGTAAAATTTATGTTAACTATTATTCTGCTAAATGCAGATGCTTTTGTAATTTTCTACTATGAATGCATCTTTGGCACTGGAATTTTGAAAACTATATACTTGACAAATAGCACAAGGAATCTGTTCATTATTTGGTGAAAGTAATAAAAAAGGGCTCTGTTCTCCCATCATTATGAGATGCTATAAGAGAAAACTTTTGTTGATTAACATCATCAGAGAGAAATTAAACAGTTTAGAGAAGAAATTTTTGGCTGTGATCAGCGACTGATGATCTATGAATACTTTGCACTGTTGCTTGAAAGTGTTTGGCCGAGCATTTCACAGAAGGGTGGGGAACCTTTTTCCTCTAAAGTGCTATTTTGATAGTCATAATCCACTGGCAGGCCAGTAGTGCTGCAAAGGTGCTGAGGGCATAGCAAGATTTCCCCATTGGGTGCAGGCCATGGACCCAAGCAGGCCTTTTTACGTAGTTAGTGAAAAGTCCAGGTAATGAACTGGGCAAAGCCCTGGAAGCTCTGGAGTTGGAAAAATTGTATAATGTTCATCACTGTCTTAAATTGCAATGGATGTGCAAGGCTAAACAGACCAGAAGTATCACAATAGGCATGTGTCATTTATTTCATATGTATGAAGTAATAATGAATGAGCACATATGCAATGTGCAGGTGAAGCTGGCTGAACAAAAACTGTGTGTAACAACTTTATATTTTCTTCACTGTACATTGCAGGTCAACAACTTTTCAAATTTTAACTCAGTCTTCATAGTGAAATCTAACCCCTAGAATCTGTGGGAACAAACAAACATGTGATAGGGCACTTCTGTTCAATGCCATGCAGCCAGTTTCCTATGCAAGGCCTTGTTACCACAAGGGTTGGAAGGCTTCTACACCTAGCTTATATGTCTTGTGAAAAGATAGGCATGTTATATAGTGCATGCTAGTAACATACTAGCAGTGTTGTTTTACAGCATTTTTGCATAAAATATCCAGAAGATGGTGTAAGCAGAATAAATGGTTTTCCCATCTGGAATAGCCTTCAAAAGAAACAAAATTTGATCTGTTGTTGAGTTGTTAGCCATCTGAAGTTGTAATTCATAAGCCATACTGGCTTCTCCCACTTTCTTGGTCACTTAGCATTATAAAACAACTGCCTTTCAAGCCCTGAGTTATTGTATGACTTCAGTGGAATGTGTACCAGGGTTTGCCAGTTCCGGCTCCCAGCCAGTGGGAAGCAAGAAACATTGGGGCAAGTGCAGTGCTCAATACCATAGCCTGCAGGGCAAGTACTTCTTGCCTTAAAAGTAAACTTCAAACCAAATATTGTTTATAGCAAAATCTTCAGTTGCAATCACAACCCCACCATTACAATCCTTTCTTGGACTGTGCCCATTAATGGGTCTTTTGTAATTACCATGAAGCTCTTGAGCAAGTGGGTTTAGAAAACATTTGGGCAAGTGGGTTTAGAAAACAGCCAGTCGTACTACAGGCAAGTACTGAAAAAGAATGAAGCCTGGTGTGTACCAGTATTCATCCTAACACAAATATTCACAAGTTACTATGGATTCCATGTTAATTTTTCTGGACATTTGCCATGGTTTTCGGTTGGAATGTTGAAGTGATGTTGTACTGTGAATTGTGCCTAAGTACAAAACGTTTGGCACATGCTCAAAACTTTTTGTGGCAATGATAGTCACCTCGCCTGGAGTTGCCCTGCAAGGTATTCTGATTTTAACTACAAGTTATAATGGCTTGAAGCTACTATATGGTATAATGTGGAGGTGACTGGAAGTTTGAGATTTGGATGCACTTCTGAAACTAGAAAAAGGGAACTTCAGGTTTGCTTACGGTAAATTTCTGTATTGCTTACAGGCCAAATGAAACTCATTACAAGAGACCAGAGAACGGTGTGGAGAAGGTACAGCACAAGGGTGATGTAATAGAATTATAGTGGAAGCAACTAATCACTGTTGGAGCTCTATGATCTGAATCAGGCAAGCCTGTGATGGTTATTCTTCCTTTGAATGATGATGGAGGGAGCTATACAGCACAGGATTGGCTGCTCCTTGTATTCAGTGCAGAGAAGATTGTGAAGTTCTCAGGACCACTTCTTGCCTCTCACAAAATTTGCATCCATCCGAGATTATTTGTTTAGCTGAGTCTAAGTTGGAAGTTTCAGCATCAACAGCTAAGTTCCATTTTTGTAAGAATTTTGTGTGCATTCTACAGGCCCTGTAGATGAGACTTTCAAAAGAAAGGACTTCTTTTGGATGTGAGAGAACACCAACCAACTACTTGTTCCTTGGAAAGAAGTTGTTTTTTGTTGTAATATTGTGATTCATGTTACCGACCTTGAAATTATTTGTAAGTTAAAGAATTGGGATGGAGGCAAATAAGCATGTACCTCTATGTTAATGTTCATGCAAGATAAACACTTGGGTAATCCTTTACTCGCAATATTTGCGTTTTTAAACATCATGAAAGATACTAGTTAAGAAGATGAGACGAGACTGAAAGATTTTGCTGAAGTTTGAAAAAAAAATGGTCAGTGTGATTCGCTGGGTATGCACTTTAAAGCGTTTCTCAACTGGTATTCGCAGCCCAGCAGTAGGCCAAAGAGCACCCTCTGGTGGGCTGACTGAGAGTATGTCCAGAAGAACGGAATCAGAAAAAAATAATTGAATGTCTTTCCTATCATACTTTTAAGGAATTCATGTCATCTGATAGAGATGAAGACAGACGTATACCTTGCTCAGTGTTGAAACTTGTCTCTTATTGTTCAGTTATAAGCATAAATTGAACTTACTTTGCAGTTAGTGGTGGTGATCCTTAGGTAATTTCATTAATCAAAAGTAGTACCGGAGTTACAAAAGGTTGAAACATGCTGCTTTAAAGAATACTCCCATCATGCAATGTTTTTTGTATCAGGTGGCAGTCACATGTTAGAGTCATCATCTTAATCTAAAATATGCCATAGTAAATAATTTTCAAGATGCATTTCTCCCAGAAACCTTTGAATTTCTGAATGTTTTGAGTTTTCCAAAAACTTTTGATTAAATTTGTAAGAGTGCTGTACTTTCGAAGGTGTTTCAGCCATTTTGAAGCCAATGTTTATCTCTTTGAAAGAAAATCTTTCATTTTGTATAAAGTGAACTATTATAGAGTTGGTATTCAGAAGTAATTTCAAAAGTTGAAAAATAAAACAGAAAAATTGCTAATCAGTTGGGATTATGACTTGATTGCGAAATCTAAAAATTCCCATAAAACTGTTCTAGGTGTGACTTTTCACCAGGTTTACTGGGAATTGTTTCCACTGATGCAAGGAATATGCTATCTAGTTGACAGGGTCTCTAAATTATTTCTGTTGATACATATATATTTCTTTGTTGTGAGGAGGCTGACTCTTAAATTAGTGCTTCCACTTTGTGCTTAAGATGTTGCAAGAAGCTCTAATACTTGAATGCTGTTTGGTTCTGTGACTTTGAAAGTTTTGAATATTTTGTTTGATTGTTAGTGAAAGGCACTTATATCAGTTTTCATTGTTCACAGACAAGGTTAAGGAAAATGTTAGGATCATTAAAATTTTTTATGACATGAGGTTGCTGTGACTTGAGGACTGCTGCTGTAATGTAGTAGAGGCTCTAAATGAAATGCACCAGTACAGATCTACATCAAGACCTGTTGAACAATGCAAGTGTAGTTTGGTTGATTATTGTACAGCATTTTCTTCATTTAATTTGTTTAATAGTTATTGAATCATGTTTCATTTTGATCCATTCACTTTGTACTTCCACAACACTTTCCCAATTTCGAAAGTATGATGGGAAAAATTCATATTTTTGGCATTCTTTGTCACAAAGGAGCTGTACTTTGTTTGTATGACTTACATTTTAGTACATTTTTGTAGAATTCTGCTTTGTTCAAGGAAATTTGTTATGACAGAACAATATCTACAAACTTGTATGTTTCCTAACCTACAAGATTAAAGGCAGTCTTTTGCCGACTGCATGGCCAAGTGGTCAGAGCATCTGACTTGCAACTGGAAGGTCTGGGGTTTCGAGTCCTGGCCGGGTCATACCAAAGACTTTAAAAATGGAACCTACTGCCATTGTGCTTGGTGCTCAGCATAAACAGTGGAATAGGGAAAACAAGGCAGTGAGCCACAACTGGAAAAAAGGCTGTTGCCGGCCCGACTGAAACAGTTGGTTTCAAACTGAGCACTAAACCCTCATCTAACTAACCCAGCAAAGTTACAACTAATGGACCAGTGTGTGCCTATTGAGCATAGTGTGTATCACCTAGAGCACACTGTACTCTTCTTAATTGGAACGGAAGACATCTCCAGCTTTCCAACAATAACTACCCATTGTGTGCTATGCCACTGGAGTGAAAACACTCACTGAACCAACTTCACGTTCAGTGGACCCTAACCGTTGGTTCACACTAACATTGGTGAAGTGGTGATGTGACCTTTTATCAGTGGTCTCCATATATATACTTTGCTAAGTAATCATCAGGTGGAATTTTTACTACACAGAGCTGTCCTTAGACCTTATGCACATCACGTCACCGAACAGAAAAAAGCGCCCTCATTGCAACTTACACCAACAAATGTAGACAGCTGTACCTGTGGGATACACGCATAAGCTTACTGCATGTGCATGTGGAATCTATGTGGTGCATGCCGTGTGCTTCATAGTTTGTGGCCAAAATGTTGTCTTGTGATATCAATGCACAAGGTCATTATTGGGTTAGGATGGTGAGGGGTGTAATATTGCTTTAATCAAACAAAGTGTGAAAAACATACAGGTATAGGTGTTGTTCTGTTCAAGAGTTTTAATTGCAGAGATTGATGTGTAACATTGCATTATTCACTCTTTCTTAACACTATTTGCAAGTAATTAAGAGCTTTGCTTTTTACATTTTGACAGTAAATTAAAGATTTCCATGAAAACTATAATATGTAAATTCTTCAAGTTGAAGAAGTTGAAGAAGAGTTGAAAGCCACCTCTCTTTCCAAGCATTAAAAACATCTATGCACATTGTATACCTTTCTTTGTCTTTGTTTGGTATTCATTCAGTGGTTGTCTGTTACTTTGCGGACAGACTATGTCACAGTGCACCTCTTTGTGTGGTGCTCCGTGCAAAGAGGGGCATCATACAAGACTACAGCTGACCTCACTTTCACCATGGTTGGGGCTTAGGTTAGTAAATTAGCATTCTAAATGCTTTAGTTTAGATTCAAAGATTGTTCCTTACAGACCACACATGAGAGTTCATTGGGGTGGCCGCTGCTGCCACCCCTCTCCCCCCCCCCCACTTACACCTTGTCAGTCATATTTTGATCTCACTACCTGCTGTGGGTGGATTCTTTTCCTTAGCTATGTCTCATGTTAAGCCTTAATAATGTGGTTTCTATGCACAACAGTTAGTAGAAGTCATGATACCACTTCAGGTCTGTGTACTGAAAGGCAATGAAGATGTTGGTGATTGTGAGGCCAGACTAGAAGTAGAATGGAGGTTTAGCTGATGTGATTCAGTCACCATGGCAACTGACTATTGGCATAATTATGTGTAATGCCACAACTAGTACAGCAAAGTCATGAGGGTCACCCAGTCTGCATCATATGTTTTATACTATTTATGATAAAGAGCTCATGAATTCAAAGACAGGTATAGATAGCCATGAAAAAATAATCAACAGGGTCTTAATATGTCATAATGTGAATTTTTAGGATCGTAAAATATTGTGAACATTCCAAAGTATGTGATTAAAATGAATTAAGGTGATTTGGCAAATGGTATTCCAAGGTATAAAACTGAATGCAGGGTATGAATAGCTAAGTAAGTCATAGTCAGGGTAACCCTCTGGCAAGGTAACATGATTACATTTGGCCTTTTACTTTTACCTTGATGTCAGGGAGCATTTTGTACTGATTTACACTTCCATTGAAGGTAGAGCTTCAAGTCTAAATATGCATATTTATATGCAGACCTTTCTGTATTGGTCACTTGAAGCATTCAACCAATAACACTGACATAGTACAAGTTTAGTTGCAGTGAACATGAGTGACATCAAGTTTTGCTGTAACAAACTAATCCTGAGCACTTTCAATGTTTATCCACGATGATGTAGGCATGAGAGTTTCAGAAAGGTATGGAGCAAATGCTATCTTTCTTTCATGTGCTTGACTTCTTGCTAAGAATTGGATACAACGAAAATGATTTGTTTTGGTACAAGAGAAGCTTGTTTTCCAGCCACGTTTTCCATTGGCTTCAATTTGCGACTGTATGGATATTCATAAAAGATAGGCATTCTTATTGCTGATTGGCCCTCCACGGTTGGAAAGTTACCTTCTTCACGTTTTTCTCCCTGACGTCAAGGTACAAGTGAAACCAAATGTAAACACATCACCTCATGGCAGGGTTACCCAGACGAAGTAAGTAGCTCATTATGTAAATCAGAAGTGATGGTACAACTCATAAGTATGTAAGATGTTGTGAATGCAATGAAATATTTTGAAAGATTTGCAATAATATTGATACCCATGATTCCATTTACTTTGAAGCCAAACTGCATTGCAAAAATATCAAAAATATTTATAATAAAATATGGATAAAAATGAATGAAATATAAAATTCTTAGAAAAGTTATTCATGCACTGACCTAGTGTAGTTGTGAGTGTCATTTAAGCAGGTTGTGGGGAAATAGACGTGTAGGACCATATGTAATCAAATATCTCGCTCTTTGCTTCCTGTACAAGGGTGCTCTGTCGGGACGAAAAGTATCATTTAGGTATCCGTAATGACATGAGTAAAATTATGCAGGGTTTTGTGCCCATTTGGTTTAGAAGGATAAAGGTTGTGCTAATTTACACCCATGTTTACCTCATCAATGCAGGCGTTGATTCCTTGCCTAAAGGTAAGAGGAATCTATGCCATCATGATTGTGTGTGAATATGTGTGTGGGTTTGTGTGTTTGTGGTACTTGGCTTGTAAACGTCGTATCTCAAGATGGGATTGATGGATACTTTGCGTACTTGATATATTGATTTATCATATAGAAAGAACCCTATTTTTGGTGGAGGCCAGAGGTTGTGTTAGGTCACGAGAGTTCGAAAACCAAAACCTTGTACACATAATATCACAAAGTAGGAAGCATGGATAGATTTCATATGTAGCGTGAGGATGTGTTACAGTCAGAAGAGAACTCTCAATGTTTCTGGTAGAGACTTAAGGTCATCTGAGGTCACTGGAGGTATTGAAAACTTCAAAAACTGCTTGTAAACATGATATCTTAAGTTAGAAATGATGGACTTTTCACATATATGGATTTAACATGTTGAGAGAAAAAACACAGTTGGTTATGGTAGAGATCAGAGGTTAGGTGAGGTCACCAGAAGTCATAAACTAAATTCGTCGTGGACACAGTATCTCAAGATAGGAATAGTAGATACTTTTCATTCTTACTGTGTATATCAATCATATTGAGAAAACTGATATTTTTGGTAGAGGTATTAGGTCATGTACGGTCACCAGAGCTCATATCAAAAACCTTGTGAACATATCTTAAGGTACCAGGTATGGATACTTTTTATATTGGCATGTGCGTGATGATCAGAAGATCAACTCTATTATTTTTTAAAGATGTCAAATGTTATCAGAGGTCACCAGATGTGAAACAACAAAATGTGGGAATTGCTAGTAAATGCATCAGCTCAGGGTGCAAACATAATGAATACCTTTCATACGTGATTGATATGCTTACCACATTGAGAGGAAGAATCCTATTGTTGTAAGAGATCAGAGGTCACTAGAGTTCAAAAACAGAAGTACAGTTCTTAAAATTATTTGTTGAGACAAAGAATCACTAGCCTTTTGGCTTTCTGGTTATTTATGTAGGCTAGGTGTGTTTAGGTCTTTATTCGTTAAAGTATAATTTAAAGCATCATGATCTTTAAAATTCGCTGAAATTCGTTCTGTAGCCAAGGGGGCAGTGACTGCCCTGTAAAAACATTTCATCCCTAGAAATGAAAATTTTCTTTTGGCTTATCTCCCCCCTAAAAATATTTCACCCCCCCTCTTGGAAGCTATCCTACCCCTTTCTGTACCTTGTATGGCTACGGATCTGCCTTTAAATCACTGTTTATTTATCTCTACTAGGTTTTCGGAAACAGATTTTGAAATTAATGGTGAACAGGTCGAAGAAACTTTCATATTGCAATAGAACTATCTTTATGAAAAATAAATGGGAAACACCTTGAGAATTTGTTCTAGTCTATATCACTTGTAAATTTTTCTCTGTCAAAAAGTGCCAATCATGTCATATTTAGGGAGGAAACTTCAAAACTTAAAAATTTTCCAGAAGCTTAATAAATTTATGGCAGTTATTGGTTGGCTTGCTTCGTGCCATTTATTATATTATATAAATATTTGAGTAAGGTGAAAGCTTTGGAATGTGTGGGCTCTGCATAGTTTTTTGACTGTCGTGGAATTAAAAATTAAAAGCGAGCTGCTTAAAAAGATGAAGTCCAAAAACAAATTATTTTGAAATGCTGTCAAGTAAACCCCGTCGACCCTATTGTCATCTTCATAGCGTGCACCTGAGTCAATATTTAACCTTTTGAAATATACCTACGTCATTATGCACATAGCTTGCACATCAATAGGATGAGCCATAAAAGGTCTTTTGTTATTTTGGTAGTCAAAGATCATTTAAGGTCACCACAGGTGGTCAAACTCTGAAGGCCCTATAAAAATGAAATTGAAACATTTAGGAATATCATACCCTTGGTATGAATGCCTTATATCTGTATATCTTATATATGAAACTTTTTTCCTTTAGGTGAAAAAATGTTTGTCACTGGAGTCGCGCCAAGTGGGTGGCAGGGAGCCATGGCTCCCTGTTGGAAAAGGCTTCCCCTTTCGCCCCCTCCTTGTTGGAGAAATTTTGCAATAAAGTCGGGGAGCCTTGCATGTAATCCCCGACGGCGAACATTCGCCCAGACGGTTTACGTGAGTTTGCTTTTCTTCAAAAACAATCCTTAATTTTTAAACTTTCCTCAATATAATTCCCAAATTTTTCCTCAACAAAAGCCCGAGTTTTTCGAAACGTCTCCAACAAAAGGTGAAGATTTTCGTTGGGTTGGTGCCCCCGGTTGGGGAGCTTGCCATCCTTGTCGGGCAAATCCTGGTTTCACCCTGGTCAATTTGCGGAACAACACTAATTTAGAGGCTCAGTCAGATTTCCGGTCACAGGAAACTTTACACTTGGCCCCTAGTTTTAGAAAACAATGTGATTCTGCAGGGCCCTTTCTTATAACATGAGCCCTAGTTTCATTTCCTTACTTTTCTATATGCATAGTAATTGTTTAAGTCATTAAACAGTTTTAACCACATTTTGGAGAGCAGTTGCTAATGAAATGTGTTACATGTTACCTGCCATGGATTTAATGCCTTCACATTGTACAAGAGTAAAATGTGTGCAAACGATGGCCATTCAGAATGTTTTGCAACTGTTATGAAAACCCATTACGTGTTTACGTACGACGCGTCACCGGCGATTTATTTTCACAGTTAAAAAAGTTTAAAGTGTATCTAAAGTCTCGAATAACAAGAAACCTTAGAGGTTCGAAAATGAATTTCATTCATTCAACTCCCCATTTCATAGCTTGTTTCATTCCTGATATATAAAATGTAGAAATTTATTCACTTAATTTGAAATAGTCGATTGAGCAATAATGTGTGCATGATATCCTTCTGGTACAAGTCGCATTCCCTGCTTTTGTTTCCTTTCAAAGCTAAAATGTTTACATGAGCTTGATAAATTGACTGTTTTCTTGCTCGGTATGTTGTATTGAGAGGGCTTTAATAGTCAAGTTTAGTAACCCTATAACAGTAAGACAGTGATCACATATTGGCACAAGTTGAAGTGACTTTCAAAAAGACAAAGAAAAACATAGACAGTAATTTAAGTAGAACAAGAACGACATCACAAATTATTACGCAATCTATCATTTTAAATTGGGTGAATAAGCTTCAACATTTTATGTCTCAGCTCAGAAATGTCCTGTGAAGATGAGAGTTAGATCATTCGGATGCATTTTCAAACTTCGCAATATATATTTTTGAAGTTTTAGACTTGTGGTACACTTTAATTTCCCGCGAACGTTACTTATACTGTTATACCTCACCAGTTCATTTGACTGGCAGCCTTGTTCTAGTATTACCTCATTTTGCTTCCCTTTAAATCAAAATGTGTAGATGCAGTCAGTTTAGAAAAGACAAAGAAGAATGAACTTCAAAGAAATGGAGTGGCAAATTTCTCCTCCTCCTCCTTCACTTGGTTTTGTCGTGATTACTCATTGGTGACCAGTTCTCCCATTTTCGTCGGAAACGTACCAAAAATTAAACAGCTTTGAACGAGAATATTATGTAAAGTGTAGAAGTAAAACGGCCACCTTACCGCCTTTTAAAGTGTACCTGAAATCTAAAATTTATAAATTTTATATCTCAGTAACAGAGTAAGCCATGATGAAAATGGGAAATAGATGAATGAAATTCATTTTCCAACCTGTAAAAAATATATTCTTATAACTTTAGACTTTAGGTACACTTTAATACATTTAATGTGACATAACAATTGTGGTCGATATTATAATAATACTCTCAGAGGTAACCCGAATCTAAATCACTGAAACTTAACTGTAAAATTGACGACCAGTTAACTTTATCAGTACGGTTGAAAACAGGAGTGATGCCAGTTGCACTGTTAAAAATTTCTGTAGAATTACAGAATAAAAAATAAAGAAATGCATAAAAATACAGCAACAGTGCTGTCAATTTGTTTCATAAATATACAGCACTTTTCCCGTATCCTTTGTATTTCCTTATTTCTTGTTCTGTAATTCTACAACATTTTAGAGACATTTTTAACAGTGTGGTATAATAGGGGCATGGGGCCATGCTTTCACCCCCCCCCCTCTTCCATAGAAGGCTGCACTCCGTCTGGAAAGTGCTCCAGTTTTATCTGGGATCCTCATTGGAAAACGACAAAGTATTGTGTAACCCCGACGTAATCAGTCGTCCCGACAGTCTGGTATACTTGATAATGCCATCAAGGAGAACCGATTCTTGAATATAAAAACCTGGACTTTTCAAATGTCCTACATTTGAGGTAGCGGCATGGTCACATAAAAGTTGCAACTTTTCTCCAACAAAAAAGCAAATTTTTCAATTTTGTTAAAAAATTCCCAACTTTGGCGTGCTTCGCCTACCGAAAATTTTGGGTTCGGTTTCTTTCCGGCAAGTCGTACTTTTATCGGGGTTTCGGGTTGCTTGCCCCTCCCCCACCCCTCTGTCCCTTGGGGAGCTTAGCCCCCGCGTCGAGCAAATCATAGTCCTGCTCAAAACCGTAGTATGACTTGTACACAGTACCACGTTCATTGGAAAACACGCCCTTTTACACGTGTTTGAATTTCCGTCAGTATAGTTAACGAAGTACTCGAGTACGTACAGTCTATTTGACAAGCGCCTGTGCCCATGGTTACTTATCGCTTTCGCCTAATTAATACTTGAGCGTTTTCCCGTTCCCTGCTAACATCCATCTTAATGCTTCAGGGTAGCAAAACTTAAATTTTTGCATTTGTCTAGCAGTGCAGGTACAATACTTATTCTCATTTTTTTTTTAAATCATATTGTCTGTTGTAAAAGGAATTGACATTTAATGGAAGATTGTTTTGAGGTGTGTACATTTACATTGTACAAGCAGGCGCATAAAAGAATTTAACTTATCCATTTCAACCCTGAAAATTGTTACACATAGGCTCAAGGTGAGCTGCCTCCCTACCACCCCCACAAAAAATAAATGATAAAAATGAACATTTTCTATCAATTTTATTTGTTAAATATTTATTCCACACTTAACATTATCAGATATGTGCAAAGAAAACACGGATAAAACACGCTGCAAAAATAGTGTAATACGCCTTTATTAAACTCATGCAGTTGTTTTAAGTTTTCCACAATTCACTGCACTTTGTACATTTTCTCGTATAACCTAATTTCAACCTATGCAACTACCATATTTACAAATAAAGTTTACCAGATAAGGCCGATATTACCGAGCCATCTACATGCACGTGCTTGAAGTAAATAAAAATACTCCCCAGACTTGTTTTTTCTTACATGACTCACAAAGCAGATTGCAGAGTTAAACTGATTGCATTTATAAGTCACTCCTGTACTACCACGCAGGCTACTTTCTTTGTCTATTCTGATCACTATCTGCCAACTTCATTATCATCCGTGAGAGTTTCTCCTGCTGACGTACCGCGGCCGCTGCTCAATGAACTCCTTATGATAAGCATCTCATCCAACGAGGACCGACGGACGTTGCCCGTGACAGCGGCATGTAATTATCAAGACTGCGCATCTAATAAGACGTGTCTTATTAACAGCTGTTAATGTAGTACTCATCTCACTAGCTTCCATGCATCGTGTACTTAAAGCCATCGTTTCCAGAAGAAAATTTTAGCAAAGAAGGTAGTACTTTTATTCAATTTTGTGTTATTTTCACCTGGTAGGTTATTGTAGAAAGGCAGATTTATACGACTTGAGGTATGTTTTCAGTTCGCAACATCAGAGACCTGTGCAAAGTTCTAGGTATACTAACATATGAACGGTCTTATACCAGAGAGATGCTCCCTGCTTATACATGCATTCATTCTGCCATTAATGGCTTCAGGTGAACGAGCTGACTTGAATGCATTCGCTCTTATATGATTCAGAAAAAGATGTTAAGAATTTTAATACCATTATCATAGTTTGATACTATTATTAGCTATGTGCACGAGGTGTGTTTATTTATTCAATATGATTACTATAAAATATCTTCAGAACTGATTGAATTGGATTAAGTATCGACACACGTTAGTATAAAAGATTCAAAGCGATGTCGCCATCTCTTTCCGTAGCCTAGTAAAGAAAACTAAAATTTGCGATTCTTGATTCAAGGAATTCGCAAATTTGTACCGTGGCTTTTCTTCAGCTGAAAGGCATAATAAGTAGGCATATACGAAGTGAAAGCGCTTTAGCTGACAGCTAAATTTAGCCGAGTAGCGTTGATAGGCTGTATGTTATCTTTTCCATACCGACATTCTGAATATGTTAGCATGTTGACACCACAAACACCATCTGTCAGACTCTAATGCATGCTAGGAGAATGGCTTTTCATGAAAGAGCGTTTTAACTGTCACATAGGTGTTGTTCGAAAAGGCTTTTCCTACATGAACTAGTGACAAGTCCAATTCGACTTTTTTTAGCACACGCTTTTTTCAGTAATCAGATTGTGAAGACGTCCAAGTATCATGAAACGAATTGAATCAATACAAAGAAGTTTTGTATACTACATGCGTCAGCGAGTGTATTATGAAGAAGTCTGCACTGCAGTCAAATTATGTGGCTATCTTACAAACTTGTCATAATCTATTACTTGGTACTCGAATCACACTAACCGTTAAAGTGTTATCACGATCAATTGAAATACAAGGAATTTCATACTCAGTATACATGTAAAGAAGCAATTGTGCAAAGTGGATGCACACATGTAAAGAAATGTGAATGATGATAGTTGGAAACTGAGCAGGAGTCATTGTGTAGATGACGTCACGAATAGTTTGTCTCCACGTTGGACGGGTTTAAAAAGCTACTTATACATGCAATAAAAATATAAGCATGTGTATTTTCATTTCACTGCTACACGTCTGGCATAGTGTTTAAATTATGGTTATAACTTCATAAAGTATCTTACCACTGGAAATATTTTTAAAGACATACATATGATAAAGCAACAAAATATAGGCAAATTACAGCCAGCAGCTAGTGTCACTATCTTCAGTTTTGTTCCCAATGTAAGTCTACGAAAATTCGTTTGTTGCTTTTTCAAAACGATGTAAGGTATTTCTGTTTTGACTTCATATAGATCCACTGGCAATAAAATGCACATTTCCTTAAAAGATTTTTACACTCCTTTTAATTTCAGAGTCAACAGTGCGATATTTCTTCCTAAATTGATTAATTAAGCGATGTAAATCTTGAGGAATGGTGAGCTAATCAATCAAGTAATTTCTGTCAATTTAAACCTGGTCAGACAAAGCAAAAAATCGCACGGCGGCATCTCGGCCTTTTTTGTAGTCTTGTTGTCATGATACCGGCCAAATCCAGTCCCGCAAGGTGTTTCGTAGGTCCAAGGCCCTAGACCTGGGAAAGCTTGTAACTAAAATTTCATCGGCATTATCTAAAGTCAATTCCGTGACCGCGTATTTTCTTCGACAGGCCTACCCTGTTTATACGATTACTCTGGCTTATTAGTGTGGCGAAAATCAAAGAAATTGTTTGATTGCTCAGGCTGTATGTTATTTTCCTTTAAGTGCAAGAATAACGTGCTAATCATAGACAATACTGATGAATGATTACGTAATTGCGCATCTTTTGTAATTTATCTCTGATTTTCTCGTTTTTCAGATACAATGTGGTTGAATGCTGTTATAGTAACAGTTCTTGGGCTAGTTGGTGTAACTGTCTGTGTATTTCACGAGGATCATGACCATGCATCTAGATTTCACGATCCATCTCTTGTTCAAGATCAAGAGTAAGTTTCAACTTTTCAGGCATCCAAATTTTAAGGCACATTACCAATTTATTGAGTAAATAAAATGAACCGTCACCTCGGTTTTACTTGACACACACGGGTTTAAAGCCGCAGACTAGGCCACTTTAACTTGAATTTATATTCATAGTATACGTAGCCAGCATGGACGGATCAAAGGCTTGGAGGAAGTGGGAGGGCCGTTCGTCGGCTGGAAGCTCACATCCATGAACCAAGAATGTACATTTACAGAAGACAGGTTGCGGACTCACAGAATGGGAGGGAGTGGTTCCTGAAATGACACGTCTTGTAGTAACAGAAGTCAACCCCATGGTTAAAGTTGAATTAAAAAAATTATTTACAAATACCTCATATGGTAGACTGGCACTATATACATCACACTCTACAACACGGTTTGTCAATAGCCCGCAAATCTCTGTCTCCTACGTCTACAAGTCTAGGTGGCCTCATGTAATAATAGCCGAGCAATAATAATTCAGATGGCAGTGTTGTCAAATAAAAAAATGTCCCCGGATCGAGGTTGTGACAACAAATTTCTTATAGAAGATGCGTGGGTTGTCAGTATACGGAAAGTAGTGATTTAGGTCTGTATCGATAGACCAGGGGACGTCAAACTTTACGTGGCACTGGAAGCAAACAATTCAAGAAAAAGAACATGGATAAGGACAGGGAAATTTCACTCTTCTACTTTTGAGGAAAACTTTCCCTTACCTAGGTAACTAAATTTAAAATGTTGAAATATTTTCTTACTTTTAATGATCTACCAGATAGTAATAATTACTGCTCCGTCCTTGTAAACCCAAGCCTTCTGCTGTTTAGCGAACTGATTTTTTGGTGTGATTTATTGATTGATTCGGTTTATTTATATTTTCAATAAATTTATTATATCAATACAAACAACTATGTCAATGTAACCTCGACATATCTTGATGGTAATTCATTCATTCAATTAAGTCACACATTATAAAAAGGAAATCATAATTAGTACGCAGCCAATAGCACAACTATTAAATAAAGGAAAATTCAAGAATCACAAAGTGTAATTTTCTGGTATGGTCCTTTTACCATCAGCATTTAACGAAATAAACAAATCAGTAAGAAGAAACAAAAGGCTAGATTGTAATGCTATTATTTAAACATAACTTGCGGGCTGGACTGAACGGTGGACCGGATCTGGCCCTCATACAGCTGTAGGTTGCCTTCCCGGTTTTGTGAATGTCAGTCAATGAAAATATGGAGCCATTTGGTGGTAATAGTACATCCTAATGGAATAGAGATGTTTCACCGACGTCACGTGATCGCCCGTCGCTTTGGTTTCGAAGGATAAGCGTCCATAAAGGCCGCAGTAGTATCTATGGTTATGTCATTTGCGTTTGCTGAATGGTTATATCATGCGCGTGTGTTGTAATACGCTTGCTGCTCGTGTGTTTTGCCTTTCACTGTCGAGCAGTCGCGTGATGTCACATGAAGTCCCTCGGGCCCGGTCGATGATGCGTTACTTCCCCATGACAATAATGAGTTGGAGTGAAAAGAATGTAGCCTTTTGCGCGTATTCGGCATGGAGTGTACTCCGATCCAGGGATTGTTTTCACCTCAGCAGTGTAGCGCGTAAAGTGTTCCCACACGGTCATACTGCAGTCAGTTGTTATTTTCACTCCAAAGTTGCTAGGGTAACGGACAGGCTCCGATGACCGACCGACCCGGGCCCCATAGCTGGGGTGACGTCACCTTTACGTGTTCTATTGAGACACATTAAAAGGGTTTGCAAGTGCAGGTACAGTAACCAGGCGCATGTGCCAGGATTTTGTCTTGGTGGAGGTTTCCAAACAAATAGCTAAATTACGCCACGGGAACTGCCCGAAATCAAAGCCCTCACTAGGCTATGAACTTGGTCAACGGACCAGTCTCAGAGGCCCCTAGTGGGTTTTAGGAACATCATCCAGGTAGAGGGTGACGGTATACCCTCCGAAAAGGTTACATTGGGACATTATTTTTTCCCTCTTGAGCCATGGTGCGGGGAGGTGGGGCTTGACGTCATTATTCATATGACAACCGACTCTGACGTCATGTCAGAGGATGATATATGAATGCAATGTATACTATAGTTACTTACCGGCCCATCACATTAGGGTGCGCAATTCGTTTCTATTGTCGTATGACGTCACGTGCATTCGGTCTGTAGAGCTTTATATAGATACGCTCACCGCTTCGCCGTGAGTACTACGTCCCATTAGAATTTTAATGTTGTCTTTTTCAGACATATAAAGCAACACATGGACACTGACGAAGACCTTTCAAAACTTTCAGCAGAAGAATTAGAATTCCGACTATTCAAGTAAGTTTTGGATATTATATTTAGAACACTTTAACAAATTGGGAGAGCCAGCAGGAACGTCACACCGAACCAAGAGAGATAACGAGGGTACGCGAGTTGGCGTTCTTAACAATTTAACAAGGGGATTTTGTAATACCTCCGTAGACTTCCACGCACTTCAGCTTTTACCCTGAGTCTTTTTATTTATCACGCCCTCTTCATGTCGCTTACTTGGTCTTTGTCAAATCGACATGCTTGAAAGTTTTCACGTATTTACAGCGTGAGTTAGACTAGCCTTACGTATAATCGCACTGTAAATCATGAAACTATATTTCTTACCCAATCCTTGTAAGTGGTGTATACTGTGTGTGGTAGAAAAGTCTTTGGTTTGTTTCTAAATTTAAGCAGGGTAAGTATGTATGCCTACCCATGGCTCGTCCCATGTCTGCTGACCATTTTGTTTTTATAGTTTAGCCAGGCAAGCCTGTTGAACCAACGTCTCATCGTCTGTTCTCGTCGGTCGGAAAGGGGTCGGGTGCTGTTTTAATGTAATGAATCAATCTTAGTTAAATAAAAAAATCTTTGGGCTCCCGTCCGCTGCACTTGAACTTCCTTTTTCTAGGCCACTAATGTCCCTTGACCCAGACACAAATATTTTAAATGCAATCGGCGCCCATTAGATTTGTCTTTTCTTGATCTTTGCAGTCTTCATGACTTCGACAACAACACTCAGCTTGATGGTCTCGAGATATTTTCTGCCATTGCTCATGCTCTTCCATGGACACCAGAAGATGATGAATTAAAAGGCAAGACACAATTAGAAATAGAAGAAGCACACACCAATTACTACGCAGGTAAGTTAATGGTGCGGTCAGGAAATCGCATTTAACTTCAAATCACTAAACTCATCACTTAAGTAGCACCTTATTCGCAATGAAAGGGTGACTGTCCATTGCTCGAGTCTCATTAGTAGGCTACTTACAGGCGTCGAAACTTAGCGATTTTCTTGGACGAAGGAAAACAGCATGACCATGGTTAGTCAAGGAGTGAGGTTGATATAGCACTACTCTGAATCCTGTCCTAATTTTGTTACCCAAATCACAACAGCGGATAGGGACAAATTAATACAATCCAAAGTTGTCACATATTTTTGCTTGGTAGTTTTTGTAAACGAAGAATAAAATGGTACCAAAGGCGTGACATATACAATCCATCACCGTCTGAAAGACATCTGACCAACTTAGACTCGGTGGTTATTCCCATGGCAGTTCAATGGTTAAAACTGTGTATAAGATAGGCTAGGGTTTCTTGGCTTTGCAAATGAGCAGTTACTAACGCACAATTCAAAATGTAGGTGAAAAGGCGTGACATCGATCTCTCCCACCGAAATCCTGTACATTTAAAGATAATAAACAAACTCCACTAGTTTAAAGTTGAATAATTTCTTTACACGTGAAAAGGATAAAGCTCAAAAGGATGTGATTGGGTGTTTCTTTTAAGATGTCAAGTTTAGGAAAAAATATAACCTTCATTGTGAAAATGTCTACAGACTGTTGTAGAATCACAGAACAAAAATAAAGTAATGCAAAGAGGAAACGGAAAAAGTGCTGTCAATTTTTGGAAACAAATTAATAGCATTTTTTCCATTTTCTTTATCTATTTGTTAATTTTTTTGTTCCTGAAATGTACAGAAATTTTACAGTGTTCATAGTCAACCAAATATGGTCAGTACGCTGGCTTTCAGTGATACGTAGCTGCCTTGTGTTTCACTCCTCATCTGTAAAATGCTCGCAACAAAAAAGCGGAGAGTTTTAAATTATTACATTTAAACAGATTAATATACAGAAAGTATTTACCTCCTCAACTGTTCTAACGTATTTTTTCAAACAACTCATGCAATCCACATCCTTAGGTTTTTTTTATTCCATCTGTTTTCTTTTAAAAATATACAACTGCTCATTATTTTGGTATTTTCTAGCTTTTCATGGTTTCATACACATTTTAAGGCCGCTAAAACGAACAAAGAGCTTTTCATCTTCGCTTCCATTGAACTTTGGCTCTTGCTGGCAGTTTCAGTGTTCCCGCTGCCGTTTTGTCCGGCGCGCGCCCGGACAAAATCTGAAGAGCGTGCGTCAGCGCCCGGTCTTAATGTTGCGGCCCGCACAAAAACCTTGGCCGCCCGGACAATAAAATATTGCTTTCACTTTTTTGGTAACGTTTTGATCGTTCAGTTCAAATTTAGCACCACATTTAGCACCATTATGCATCTAATCCATCATAAGTGAGCAAAAAATTTTTAAAAGGGGAGGGGACCCCTTATACCCCTCCTCAGGACGACAATTGGTGTCATCTGCCAGATCAGGGACAAGTGACAAAGTTTGGACCTGTGGAGAACACTGAGTTTCTGCACCAAATTTAATATTTTTGACAATCATTACTGCAGGGCTCCACACTCCACATTTGTCAAATTCAGGAACACCGCGTGTTTGGTCTAATGGTAGAGCATCCGCCTCTCACGCGGGAGGCCCGGGTTTGATTTCCAGGTCGAGTCATACCAAAGACATTAAAAATGGAAACTTCTGCCGTTGTGCGTGATGCTCCGCATAAGAAATGGAGTAAGGGAAAGCAAGCCAGTGAGCCACACCTGGAAAAAGGCCGTGGCCGGCTCGACTAGAACCAATTGGTTGGAAACTGGGCTGTTAAACCTCATCTAACTAACTAACTAACTTGTCAAATTCAGGACTCCAATAGTTCTTCCATCACAATCTCACACACAGGATACACTTTGAAAATGTCTGTAAATTGTTGTACAATCAAAAGAAATAAAGCAATAAAAATACAAAAATTGCTCAAAGTGTCGAATTTTCTAAATTAATGGAACAGAACAAAGTATTAAGAAAAGCAAACAAAAATCAATATTGGTGCTGCTAATTGTGCTTGCAAAATGACACCTGGCACTATTGTTGCATAATTTATTCATAAACTTTGCTGTTATTGTACCGTATTTCACAGACATTTGTTTACAACAGGTTAGAAACTTCAACTAACTAGTAACTTCCAATAGGTCCGGTCAACATTCATTTTATGAAAGTAAACGCAATGATTCAGGTTTGAAAAAAAATTAAAACTCTTAAGCATTTGAAGAATCATAATATCGTCATCTTCATATCTTGGTTGATTGTTGAAATATCTCTGTATCACAAGGGAACAAGGGAGCTGTCATTCCCAAAATACTAACTTGCTCACAACATTAGCCCCCAAAGTTGTCCCCCCTACGCCTGTGTGATTTGGTCTCGATCCTTTATTATTTCTTACCGAAAGAAATTAGAAGTTTTCTCGGAGGAGCAACGTCACATTGGCTTTTTTCATAAACATCAAAGAAAAAAATGTATCCTGTGGGATTTTATGTTTTAATTTAGGTGATACTGACTGTTCTGCCCATCTGGCATGCCTGCAGGGGTGGCGCTAAGGGGAATGGGCAGGGGCACTGCCCCCGTCCAGGAATGCTGGACTCCCTTGTTGGGAAAATTCTTCAGTTTCGTCGGGGAGCGTAATCGGTGCACGACATAAAATGTAATCCCAACAACCTTCAGTCGCCCCGACGATCTGCTTGATTTCACTCATAGGAAGGGCAGATTCTTTACTGAAGAGCCCAAATTTTCCAATTATTCTTTCATAAAACCCATTTTTTCAAATTTTCTTCAATCGCACCCCCAAATTTTCAACTTTTGGTTATAAAAGGCCAAAATTTTTCGGCACCCTTCGCACGCCGAAATTTTACGTGTGTCGTCGCTTGGCAGCTCATCGCCTATGTCGGGGATTGAGTTTCTGCCCTGCCCAGTCGTAGAGCTTGGTTCCTCTGTCGGGCAAACCCTGGCACCACTCTTGCATGCTTGGCATACCTGGACACAGGCAATGAGCCTTTCTTCAAACAACCACGTCCTGGAGTATAAGGCCGCCGCACGTCATATGTCTATATCCTGTCTAACTATGCAGTCCACCCTTCTCCTGCATTTTGGTCATCCGCGCATATAATTTCCAAGAACAGGTCAACTGTCTTGATAACATAAACACAGTCAGAATAACCTTCTTTCGGGTAAAAGAGTTTGTTCCTTAGACTTGCCTCAAGTCCTCACATATAAATTAGTCATTCTAAAGTGCGGATATCTAAGTACCATGGAGATTATACTACTCTTCGGGTCATACTAAGAAGACGATCTGTGCTCTTACGGCACCTGGCCAAGTTGTCTGTTGCCCTTCCTTACGACAATGGTGATTTGGGACGAGTTTTCTTCTCCTTAAACGAACGAAAGCTTTCATTCATGAGCATTCTGTAGCATCATTAGCTGGTTGAGGTCGTTCTTCCACATGCTTTCCTGCTTGTTGCATTCCAACCACGAGCGATACTATTCAACTGAAACATTTGAAATCATGCCACATCACCCAAGCTCTGGGACAATGATCAAATCGATCCAACCGCATCACAGACAAAAGGTAAGGTTAAACTTTTATCGTTGTTAACAGAAAATCGAGAATTGGGCACATGAGGCAAAATTTGCCTTTGCTGAAATCAGTCATAGCTGCCACAGTTTTTAGGGGAAAACTGCTGTTATCAATTTAAGTACCCAACCACTGGTTCATTAATTCAATTAGCTGCTCCAAGGTGCTGCAGCTTTGTTAAAAACTTTGATGGTCATTCTGGTACAACAGTAGCCCCATCGCGGGTGGGGGGGGGGGAGTGTTACATTACAACTAACAATAAATTTTGCCCTAAAATTAGTACTGGTAAAAAGGATCGAATTACTCATGGTCATTGAAGGTTGCATCACCTTTCAGTTTTATCTGAGATAAACTGCCATCAAATGTCAACATTTGAGACGATTGATAAATGCTAGAATGAGCACCTAATTGGTATTGATTACAACTCTTGACGAGTTTCAGCATAGGAAGATTTTGCGAAATGAGTTTCGCTGATTGTTAGACAATCGGTAAATCACGTGACAGTGTGATTAATGTTGAGAGCATTATCCATATGTAATATAGCCTACCTCTTTATAAGAATCCTTACAGCTAGAATGCTTGTAGAGTGACCGAATTTGCTTTCATGAAAATTAATGACGATAACATAGGGGGTCAGCTCGATATTCACAAGGTTTTTTATTCATAAGGGTCGTTATTCATAATTTGTTTAACGGCAAATAAAGTTCACTGTTCATAAGGTTCGTTGCTCATAAAAATAAATGATAAAATAGGTTCATTATCCATAAGGCTCGCTCTTCATAATTGAAAAAAGGGTTCGTGGTTCATAATCAAAAATAAGGTTTGCTGTTCATAATCGAAAAAAGGGTTCGATATTTATTGCAATATATATATA
>WURT03419608.1:0-22849 GCA_009936505.3 Holothuria glaberrima
TCCCAGTTACCTCTCTTTCATCGAAAGGGACCTGATCGTTTGTAAAACAGGATAGATTAAATAAAAAGTCTCACAAATGCAATATTCCCCTTTAACAATCTATTGATGTTGGCTGCATACATGACAGTATTATGGGCATGTATATGAACATAAAACTACAAAGCAAACTAACTGGTTACAAAATTCTTAGGTAGGCAAAGCCTTGGTATAGGGTTTGAGTAAATTCTTGAGTAAATACTCCACTTTGGGGGTATACACAAAGTTCCCAACCATTCTGTATGTCTGAAACTGCATGAGGCATGCAGTTCATACTGTAAGGTTATGTCCTGCACTGTTGCCAGAGTTTGCAGATTCTTATTTGTAGGAACCCAGTTATTCTAACTTAGCACAAAACTAGTGAGAAAACTGATCTGTAATTCCAATCCAGATTTTTTGTTTTTTTCCACAGAATTTTGCTTGACACTTCTCATTTCAGGAAATCCAGAAGTTTCTACTTAACTTACATTCCTGTAGTACTTACAAGTATGGAATTGTATGATTACCACTAGTATACTGTTGAACTTTAACTTAGGTATATTAACCTGTATTCATACTTGCGAGAATGAATTTATACTCAACCTCCTCTTCACAGTTCAACATTTGTGTTAATGGGAAATGTGGTGCTTGTAGCAAAGGTACATCCTTGTACTTACAACCAGAGACTCTGCTAACACCCATGAAATTTTACTTATACAACAAGTGTCCTGCCATGGCAAATGTTGTTCCTTTCTCTATGCACTTGTGTTTGCTGGTAAAATGTACCAAACTATGTAAATACTTTTTGAGATAAGTAAACAGGACATTATCTTTAGTAATCTATCACTGTTAGGGAGGTTGCAGGGTCATATTTCAAGCAGTTAAGGTGGCCTAAAATAGATGTGGGTTTAATGCAACTATTAGAGACATTTTAACCAGAATGCAAAAATGCACTGAGGTTTCAGTGATGCAAATATGATTTATGGCACATAATGCCATGTTATCCCATTTTTTTCAGTCTCTGGTGAAATGTTGTCTTAAGGTGTTGGAAAAATACAGTTTTGTTTTCATATTTGATCTTGGAAATTCTTGGGAAGTTTTGCGTTTTGATCTTTGGAGACCTCAGATGATGATCTTGAAAACTGTTGAAAAATTTTACTTTTTTGACCAGTGGTGACCCAAGATGAAGGTCCTGGGAATTCTTTTTGAAGTGTGGTGACCTCAGGTAAAGATCTTGGAAACTATTGGGAACTCTTGATAAATTTTGCTTTCTGCCCTCTAGTGACCCCGGGGAAAGATCTTGGAAACTCTTGGGAAATTTTCGTTTTTGACCTCTGGTGACTCCAGATACAGATCTTGGTCTTCAGTGTTTGACCCCCAGAGATCTTTGATCCCCACCAAAAACAAAAGGGTTCTTCCTCTTACCATAACGCATCTACATACGAAGTATGAAATCAATCCAAGCTTCATAACTTGAGATATCCTGTTAACGGGGTTTTCAGAGTTTGACCCCTGTTGAACCCCGATGACCCCCACCAAAAACAATAGGGTTCTTCCTCTTACCATAATGCATCTACAAACTGCGTATGAAATCAATCCAAGCTTCCTTCCTTGAGATATAGTGTGAACAAGGTTTTCTGAGTTTGACCCCTGGTGACCCCAAATGACCTTTGACCCCCACCAAAAACAATAGGGTTCTTCCTCTCAATATGGGGCATCTATGTACCAAGTTTGAGAACTGTCAAAGTTTCCCTTCTTGAGAGATTGTGTTAACCACCAAAGTGTCACAAACACACACGTACACACATATACATGCCAGCACAGTTGCATAGGTTTCCCATATCATCGAAACCAAAAACGAAATGCATGAAAGAAAGGAAATGTCGTAAACTACATGTACAAGGCTCTACATTAACACTTGCTTGACTGACCAGGGCAACTCACAAACTTTCTAGGGGAAGCTTTCTCCTGTTCCAATTTGTCCCAGTGGGGAAGTGGTTACTCCTATCTTAAAACTTAAAATGGAAAGACAAGATACTTTCCCACAGGAGGATGGAAGGAAGAATGTTAAAAATCTCATTTTCAGAAATCACAGGACTCTTGAAGAAGGTTAGGCCTGGGTCCCCAGACTCATGGGTACAGAACCTTTCAATGAAAGCACTGTAAATGAATAACCTTTTCATCTTCAAAGATGGAAACAGCCTAAAGGGTACAAATTAGTAATTGTGAAAACTTATCTCAATTGTTAACTTATCTCAAGGATTATTGCCACCTTTGTAACTTTATGGAGCCCTGTCAGACTCCAATATTGAGTCCACCCAACCAAAAGGTCAAATGGAAAAATGCCAGGGCACGTGAATTGCAGTAGTTGCTGGCCTAACTTGGCAGGTGAGTTTGAAAGTAAGGGTTGAGCCCTGACTTGTTCATTTCAAAATGAATCTGCTCAAAGATATTTTATTACTTGCAATTTGAAAAGAAATGGTTAATGGTTGCAAATGTAATGATTTTAGTTACCTACAGCAGGGAGCTGCTACTTGGACAGGAGAAACTTCGACTTGTAATTTATGCCAATTCAATTACTCCTAGACATGCTTTAGGGGATCCCTGTAAAGATCGATAATTGGACCTAAGACTAGTCAGGTCTTTTGTCTGGCACTTACAACTGGCACTTCTGACCCTTTGCAACTTCATTCATATCTCCTGCTTCCCTAACAAATGGATTAAATTAAACAATCATTTGATGTCGAGGAGATTGTCGACAGCCAAATAAGAAATTCAGGCTAAAAATTCAAAACGACTGGTTAGTGCTACGTAACAATAGATGCTGGTGCTAGGAGTAATTTTAACGCCATATGCAAATGAGCAGACTCAGTGACGAGTCTATACTTTGCAGTTGAATTTTGATCCATTTCTGCATAATTGCGCATATTGTACAGGGTTTATACATATTTGGCATTTAACAAGGAATAAAAGCAAAACTTATTATAAGCGACACTTCGCGACAAAAGTAGCAATTTAATTTTCATTTCAAGCGACTGGCAATGCTGAAGTGATAGGCAAAATTCGGCGATGTCCTCTTCAAGGTGTAGCAGACGACATTTACCTACTGTGCTTAGTTACTAACACCTTTTAAGCTTATTGAATCTTCAATTAAGTACAAAGGGAGAGGGATTAGGGGTGTTAAATAGTTTACGAGTTTGACCTTGGAGGTAAGACAGTCTTCATCAAAGGGATTTTTTGAAGTTTCTTCTTCTGTCCAAGTAGCAGCTCCCTGCCTACAGGTAAGACCAAAACCAACCTGGTCACTTATATTTCAAGATATGATTTTTTTTTTTTGTTTCTTACCTTTATGTGAAGCTTTTTGTACTGCTGAAAAATTAAATAAGGAAAATGGGTTGATAAGATCCTGAGCTGTCTTGAGACTGCTTCCAAAAGACTGCACCTAGGTGAGAGGATATTTTCAAAAAAACTTTTAAATGATTTGTTTAGCATTTTTTCATCTTTTCTATACATGGTAGATAGGACTCATGACACCAAAAGATGCATAACAATCCATCACAATGAAATACTTTGTAAAAGTGACTAAACTCAAAAAAGTGAAGTACCATTACAAATGAGGAGGCATCAACGTGTGAAAATGATTTGGCAGAATCATAAGTGAAGACAAAAAGATTGTACTGGTAATCACTGACTAGAAATGAGGCAAACCTGTGCATTGAAAATACCCTCAGCAAAGGACAGCCACATGTTTGACACACATTTTCATCCTTTCAATGACACAATTTGAACTAGATCCTGTGGATGGTGTTGAGGGCCCTACTAGGGGTTCCAGTTTCCATCTGAACACAAACTTGATCCAGTCAAATCCACAATTTCAACCTCTTGAAATACTAAGATCAAAAGGAGATTAGACCAAGACAACAGTGTACAATCATCTGTTTGAGTGTGGGTCAGTGTCGGCCCCAGGTAAGCATGCCCTGCTGTGTTCAACTTTTGTCACCATTCCTTGACATATTGATAGCACAACATCCTGTTGTTAATCTCAAGGGCAAGGATGGAGTACAGACAGCAGATCAAGTGTAGCAGTACAGAGGTTTACATTCATTGACCTTGGAGTCTGGCTCGCACACAACATTCCCCATCAAGCCTCAAGTTAAAACACAGTTGATTTCCTACTACTGTTTTTAGCCAGCAAGTCAGCTATATTAATTATGTTTTTAATTTGTCAACTTTTTTGTGTACATCCTGGCAAAGAATCAAAGCTTGCCAATACGTGTCAATGAGGAGGTAAGACACATTTCCACATAATATACATGTGTGTGCTATCACCTGTGGCAATCACAACTGATCACTTAAGTGTATGAAAGGTATGCCAACAGGTTTTTTCACTTTTTCTTTTTTTAAAATAGCACTAGAACCAAACCAATCACAAAATTTGTATCCATTTTCTTTAATTAAAAAAAAAGGTACTGCAAAAAACATTTTATTACAAAGTGGAATCTCATCTAAGAACTACTTTTTTAAGTTACCCTTTGCTACCATGAAAACTGACAAACCATGTGATAAAGGCTTTATGCATACGATGTAACAGAACAGAGTGTACCCTCAGCTGAGAAAAGTACCTAGCATTACAACCAACACAAAATGCGGGCAGTTAATTGTTGGACAAGTCCAATACACATCTACATGCTTGTGTAAAGGCTGCGTTGCATGTACGCCATGTGCAGTCATGCACTCTATCTAGCTAACTCCATTGTTTGTCTCTAACATGACATCAGTGTATATCAATGCATAAGGTCTATTGACCCAGCTAACACGGTGATGTATTAACAGCATAACCATTCACAACTATCCACCCAGGTTTACTACTTCTAAAATTCTTAAGCGTTTAAGATTTACATCGCAAGGTTAATTTGGGAGTTATTATTTGGAATGAGAATGAATGAAAAGTTCTCATTTGTGATAATACCTGAGGAGATTATCAATGATAAGCTATGCATTTGGCTAAGGGAATTTTTTCTTTATTCAATGGCTTCAATTTGATATCAATTTGCTAGCAACATCATTCATGTCTAGTAATCCTATCATAATTGAACTTCTCGGAAGAATACTTTGATGTGTAGGTTGAAACCGCCAACAAATTAGGAATTTATGGGCAGGTGCTTTAAACTAGCATACATTGTTTAATTAAAATAAGCCTATGAGGTTTGCCTGCCTCCTATAGAACAAACCTCATGCAAATGAGCTGCAGAGGGAGAAGTCTAATTTTTGCCACACCAATCTTGAAAGTTTCCGGAAGTTTCCTGAATTACCTGGTATAGAATCATGTTCACCTTTTTACATAAACCTTACTGATATACTCTTATCTGTGTCATCGAGTGTCCAAACATGTCAACAATCTTTTTCAATTTCCTAGGGACTGGTAATGCTGTGACAGTAGGGACAAACCCCCAGTCTTTCTGTAGATGTAGCAGACAACAGGTCTCTATTGTATGAACTACCCAATCCAGTGAAGGCTTTATAGGAATGTCAGAAAAGATACAAGAGACAGCAAACCTCACTTTAAACGATAAAAGATAAATCATAGGAATTACACAGGCATATGCCCATTACACAAATAATAACACATAAACTTACTCTTTTTCCCACTGGCAGAGATTCTTTTAGTAAAAGAAAAACAAGAAGAATATCTAGAAGACCCAATGAAAGTGCAAGTATTGCTGGTTGGTTGATATATGAGTCGGGATGGAAAGAGCTCCCTCTTGCAAAATATGCACCAATCACAGGACCTATGATGAATCCAATGGAAAATGCCATGCCAATCAGTGCCTATAGCAGGGAAAGAAAGAGTTTTGTGCAGCTTTTGCTGGTTTAGATAACCTGGTTTTGCAAGATAAAACAGAAATATTGCTAATCACTGTGATATTTTTTAAGAATTTTGAAGCATTCCTAGACTCAAACACCCCAAGTAGTAACTCTTGGAACTGATTAGCACTATATAGTTAGTTGGTTAGTTAGATGAGGTTTGACGGCCCAGTTTCCAACCAATTGGTTCAAGTCCAGCCAGCCATGGCCCTTTTTTCCAGTTGTGGCTCACAAGCTTGTTTTCCCTTACTACATTGCTTATGTGGAGCATCACACACAACGGCAGAAGGTTCCATTTTTAAAGCACAATATAAGCCTACTTTATCCTTATTTATTATTACTAAATAAACTTCAACTAGTCTTGTACCTTATGATTACATATTACCATAGTGTTGAGCCGATAATGGCGTTATCGGTTGGATATCGTTATCGGCTAAATCAGCAGTTTACACGCAATGATGGAACGGCCTTTGCAAGTTTTATTCAGGGATTTGTCTATGAGCTGCAATGGTGATTTTTGGCGGGATTTTTTAACAAATGTGAAGTAGAAACTCAGCAACTTGACATTGACTTTTTAGTACATTCCTTTGGCAATGTAAACACATGTGGCCTCACAGGCCTATCGTAGCAAACGTAGCTTGACTTTCATGTAATGTTTTACTTTGTTATCGGTATCGGTATCGGGCCGATATTAAGTTTGACTTATCGGTTATCGGCAAGTTCCGATATCACTGTTACCAGCTCAACACTATATTACCACATATCACTTCCTACAGGGATAAACTTGAGGGAGGGGGACCATAGTCACATGTATGAGCATGTGTGTATGTACTGGTTCATTATGATAGGTTCACATAGGCCCACTTACATGCACTGCATCTTACAGCAGATATTGCAATGATGATTGTCATAGGGGGTAACACTGACAGAGTGTCTTACCCTGCAAAACATTGTGGAGTTTTCATAAATGTGGCCACAGCACTTTTGCCTTAAATTTCAAAGTTTGTGTATCATACTTACCATTCCCTTCCCTCTTGTTTTGGTGCTGGAAACATCTGTAACAATAGTGGTACACAAACTGATGTTTCCCTTGCTGATGCCGCCAATGATTCTGGCCAGTACAAATAATGAAAAGTTGTATGATACCGCCCATATAGCATATGATACAGCTATACCAATCTGTGGAGTTAATGGAGAAAAACTTTATCTTCAAGTCATGTTACAGTGGTTAAAAGTAGATACATTTGAACCTTTTGGGAAACCCTGTGTCATAAAATGCATCTTTACATGTCCAGATTCAGGCCACATTCAGGCCACGAAGCAATTACTTTCAATATGATACACACTGCAACTACAATTCTCACAAAAGCCATTGAGGGCTTATTGCTAACTATTCAAAATTACAACTCAACGGTTTAACATCAAACTTTGGAACCTTTCAGTTTACAAGAACATGTCATATGAGATAATGACAGTTTGCTCATGAATGGAGAGCCATTTTACTACAACCCTGCCAGGGATTGAAAATCTTTATTAACAGGACCCATTGGCCATAAGTTGCACCTCTGCGGCTTTCTTCACCTGTCCTCAGAGCTGTTATCTGCACTTTAATAATCTCTTGAGCAAACAAGATTTCAAGGCACTTTTGACACAACTTTCTTATCAACCAGCTGCCAGAACTACTTGGTTACAAGGTATACTACAGAGACTATTGTCTGAGATGAGACATGTCACATGCACTACTGCACAACATTGTCAGTGCAGAGAGGAAAGGAGAGCAAGGTGTGAGAGGATGACTCATACTGTAATAAAATAAGTCAGAAAACCCACTCGGAGAGGCACATAATGGGATTTTGAGTTCTCAGATGATGCATCATATTCGTAATGGCAAAATTAGTGACATGCAAACTGCCTAGCCTTGCTGCTTTAAATGCCACCACCATTTCCAAAACAGCCACACCACCATGTTCTTTTTCCTCTTTCTATGTGGAAACACTTTAGAAGAAGCAAGAGCTACTGTTTCCAGAAAAGTGGACTTGTGGCAAACTTATTCTGACAATTCATGCCCTTATATGTATCAATATATGCAATACTCAAGATGCAAATCTATGAAGCAATTTTTAAATTTGTTTCATTGACATAGTGGACATAACTTGTCTGAAAAAAATAAAAGTGCTTAAAATGAAGTGAACACCAAACTATGATAGACTTGCCAAAAGTCAACTTAATCGGAAAATGGTCACTTCTGTTTAAACCTTAGATATAGTGGTGCCTCGACCACTAAATAAGATATCAAGGCGTGATTTGTTCCTTTGAGGCAAAGTTTGTATTTATTCCTTTTGCCTTAATGAACTAACCTTTTCTTTTAGAACTCTTAACAAGCACTGTCCTCACACCAATCTAATAACACAAAACTTAAATGCTTCTAAAATAGAAACATCTAGACTTATCTGTACCTCCAAACTAAATAAGTTTGTTAAAGCAAGTCTCTGAAACTTTTCCAAGTAAACTATTTTAATCAAATATTCATGTATCAAGTACTCTGCTTGATTTGGACAGGGATCTAGTCGCCACTTGAATAAGAGATCGTGGGTTAAGGTGATGCTCTCTGTTCCAACGTCTCTACAGACTCCTGGGCAGTATTTGGAATCACAGGCCCTAGCATAATGTCTGCCATGTTCATTCCTTCCCATACCTGTACATTCTGACGAGTCTACATGGAGTTCGGTGTAAGGATAAGGGTTTGCTTAGGGTTTGGCTAGGGTGTGATTATTAGAGTTAGGTTTGTAGAAACATAAAGGTGTGACTGTAGGCTACTGATCATTATGAGAAGTCAGTTTGAACATGACTTACCGTTGTGAGTATCATTAATGGACGTCTACCATATTTGTCTGATGCAGCTCCAATAACTGGACTGGCAACAAATTGCAGAAAGGAAAACAGGGATCCAATGATACCTGGTGAATAAAAATAATCAGAGTACAATTCAATGGAAATGCACTACGAAAAGAATGTTAAAATTATTTAAGACATATAATTCTGGGGTCAGGAAGCCCTCATAAGGCATATCAAAGACCCTGACTGCTGTTCAGAGGGCAAAAAGGGTGGCCTTAATTAATTGCTTTAAGTCCTACTTTCATGGCTACCATTTGGAGGATTTTGCAAAAATTTATTTTGAGCACGTGAAAGATGAAATATAAAGCCTAAAGCATTTGGGTGAAAGTTTCGTTCAGGTACTATGTATGGTTCATGAGAAATTAGCAGAGAAAGTTGATAACTTTAATATATTTTCTTACCCCGAGTTTTCAGCAAAAAAGTCAGGACTCAAATGGAATCACTGATACGATAAGAAAACTTTAATGGATTAAAGGCAACTTAAACTGCAAGTATCTTGAGAACCAAAAATATGAAATGAATGCAAATTTCTGTGGAAAACATTTATGAGATGTCTGTACTGCTCTAACATATCAAAACTAAATTTATGCCTTAACTCTTAAAATCCCCACATGAGAAATTGTGTGTTTGATATATTCAACTTAGGCAATGCATGAAATGCAATGAACAGTACTGCATATTAAAATTTGAGTCAAATCCAGCAGGCATGTTTTTGTACACAGTTATCATTTTGATGGTCTCTAAATGGAGACTGTTTCAAACTCAGTATGATACAGTATATTCTGCTTTGATGAAGTTATCTGTGTGTCACCCAGGCCTGTTTGCAATTATGTAAGTCTTGAAAGCGAAAATTTCAGTTTTTTATGGGCTGGAAAATTACCAAGTTTTATGCTAGAAACAAAGCTTGGAAAAAAACAAAGAAAAGTGTGTACATACTGTTCACACCCATATTACACTATTACTATCACTATCATTATCATTACATAAACTTAAATGTTCAGTTGGACTTTACAACACCTTAAGTTGGTTATTTAGTTAGTTTTCTAATTAACCTTAAACAACTTAAGAGATACAGACTCCCCCCCCCCCCAGCTGATATGCTTCACAAATGAACAACCAGGCTAGTCTCTCTGCAAGTAGACCTTCTAAAGTAATCTGTAGTATAACCCATGGATACAACAGTGACTGTAACACAGATTAGCATTTATGTGTAAAGCATTTCTGTTTGATACCTGTATGAGAATGCATGCCTTATCAGAAATCTTTGTTTCACACAGGCTCTCAAAGCAACTTGTAACATAATACATAATAAAACATAAATTTATATAGTGCACTACCATAAAATATTCAGTTGCGCTTAATAACACCTTAAGAAAAGGCAAGACTGAACAAACTCTGTTAACGTTTTGTATACTCCATGAATTTAATTGCAGGAGAATTGTACTCAGAGGCATGTAAAAGATTTTTTTCTTTTGTTTATGTGTGTGGGTGTCAATTTTACAGTGCTTGTTTTGATTCCATTACCATGAACATGTTACCTTTAATGCTTCTGCAAACTACAATGTATTTGCGACCTTTTTTAAGTTTGAGCCATAGTCCCAGTGCTATGTTCAACAGAACTGTGCATGATTTTTTATCAAACAGACAGACACTCAATTTACAGACAGCAAATTTACTTCACATAAATAGTCTGGAGTCACAAACTGTACCTTCTGACCCTTAGTGTATTGTCCTGTAGACACAAAGAACACACAGATATACTACATACACAGAACAATGATCAAGAACAATCCTTAAACAATGGGAACTAACCTTTGACCTCACTTTGATGACACAAGCTAGGGTAAGGATCAAAATTTTGGGGTAATACTGTAGGTCCAGTGCTCTTCACTCAAGCTAAGTGGATACAGTCTAAGATAATCTACTCAACCAAACTCAGTAAAGGTTGCTGTTATCATCATGATTAGAACAATGCCTTGAACTCGGGAATCTCCAAACAAACAAGCTATCAATGTTAAGCAGGATTTTGTCAAAAGAGAGATCTTTAGCAGATAGGACCTTGTACCTCAAGTTTAGCTTGTATCTATCCTGGAAACTTTTACTTCGGTAAATTTGACCTAAAAATTCTCTGATGGCAGACTGTAATTAAAGGAGCTGTACAAAACCTTTACAGGGGGTACCTGTTGAAAGTTTATCATGCAGGTTGAAACACACCTAGTGATGTAAAGTGCAACCTTTTATAAACTTTAGTTGCACATTTTATTAGCCCTGATTGTATCATGTTAGTCACTGGTTATGATGCCATAAGGGGTTATGACCACATTCTGAGTAACAACTGCTAGTGTAGGGCAGTGAGTTCTTACACCAAAAGTGTGGAAAATGATCAAGCTTATAATTTACCACTTACCTCCAAACAGGACTGAGTTGTACTTTTCAGTATTTGGAATGCCTAGAAAATCTCTGAAGTTATCAACTGATGATTGCATCAAAGTGTACAGTCCAGTCTGGAAAGAGCAATGTTGAAGTACACATTACAACAGCTGTTAAAATGAGCTCTACAACATTAAGTAGGGTACCAAAATGAAGGTACATCCTTTCTTGTATATATTGTCTTCTTCTGGAAGTTTTCAAGTTTTTTTTTTTATTTGTTTGTAGTTTTGCTTTCTTTTTTTGAATAGATAAGCTGTACATCTCTCCTACATTGGGGTCTGCTTCAGTTCCCAGGGCACTACACCTGGACAAATCCCAGCAAGACAATTTCCCCTGAACAATTCTAACCATGACATTAACCCTCAGACAACTCTCTCCTCCAGAAAAGTTGGAATTCTCCTGAGTAAGAATCGTTCTGATGGCATTCGTTCAAGGAAAGTTGTGCTGCTGGGATCTAGTCAAGAGCAGGAATTGTCTAGTTATATGGTCTGCTTCAGGAACAGGCAATCACAACTTCTTCAGACCTTCTGCACTGCATTTGTATTTAATACTGTAAAACATTTTCATGATGGTGCACTCTGAAATATTTTCAATAAAATGTACATAACTACTACTAAAATTAAAATACAACGTATCATCACTGTTAAATACAATAGGGTCCTAGCCAATAGGAAGAGTACAGAACATATCATGATGGAACCAATCACTGATCTGTATTCAAACAATGTCAAGCAGGAGTAAATGTGTGTTGTGAAGACAAGTACAGTGAAATCACTCATCTTTTAATGAGTCAAAATTGTTAATTCATAGTGGAAGTGCATTGTAATTGACTAAGGTTCCATCACTTCTTATGTTTACATACATTATACCATTGCAATAACTGAGCAACAAGTCTTGATAGCTTCATTGTAAGTCCTGTAAATACAATTCCCTCATGCCATGCTGTACTGTGCAACTTTCCTATCCATCTGCCAGTGTGCTAAAAACTACTCGTCGGAATATCAGGTTTGCCATTTTTTTTTTCTTTGGTGAGGTAACCCGCCAAATTTGGCCTTCAATATGATCAAAAAATGCCCAAAGGAAAATAAACACTCAAATTTAGCTTCAAAATTATGAGTATGTTATAAAACAGCCCTGCTTTTTACAAACACTGACTCTTACTAGTAAGAAGTTCAGGATATGAAATATGCATTTAGCAAGGGTTTAACTACAGGCATGCTAAAGCAAGCACTTTTAAGGGAAATCGACAGTCAGCTGTTAAATAAATAACAAAAATCCAAAATGCTGTTTAGCATCTTTTTAAAAATTCTGCACGCCAACACCATCGCAAAAACGCCAAATTCAGTGCTTTTGGTATTTTAATGCCAATACGGCAATGCTGTTATTAGCCATCCATTCTGAAATGCACTGCAAGGACTACTGCAAGAATTCATTTTGAGGTTTTCTGCCCCTTGTCTGTTTAAAAATATATAATATTACTAATCAATAAAGTTTCTCTTGCAGGTGTGATAAATGTTGTCCTATTGTTCATTTTTCCTGGGAGTGACAAATATTATGCACCTGTAGCCACTAGTGTCACAAGGTCACTCCATATAAACAATGGTTCTGACCTTAGATCACTCACTAAAATCGAACCAGTGGCATTATATTACAAACAGTTCAAAAGTAATAGTGCACTCTCCTCCAGAACTAAGCAACATGACCGATGAAATGATATGTGAAGAAAAAAAGATATATACTGTAAAAGCAATGATATCTTGCAGGTCCTTATCAAATGTATGGCAAGCAAGTTGAGAAATAAACATGAAACTAGGAATGAGTCTGGTTTAATATAAGCAGTGGCTATTGTAGTTTTACTACAGTACTCTACATACAGTAGATGCAGCAAGTATACAGTAGTATGATATTGCCAAGACTTTCATCTCTTTGAAAACAAGGATCTTCAACATGTGTAGTACTGTACATGCTATTTGAGATGTGGTTTTCACTTCCTGAAACTAAAAAAAATTCTTTTTTTTGAAATCACATTAACTTCAGTCTCTGGCAAACCCTTTAAATTTCATCACAGGGAACCTTTTCCCTAAATTACGAATTGAGTTACCCACAAACAACTCAATTAAACAAGTGCAGCAAAAATTGTATTTGCTGTAAAATACATGTCCCAGCTACTTTGGCTATTAAACGGGCTTTTGAGTCGGTTCATGAATTTCATATTTTGTTTTTTTTTTGTCATGCCTGTTGAGTTCTACTCACATCTTGACAGTAAATGGTCAAATGAAGAGATTCTACACATGTACCTAACATACAACTATAGGCTAAAACAGTAATGATAGGGTAATTAAAAGAATGTTTTTTAAACATTTCGCACCTGTCACTTTTTAAAATCAACTACCATATGCAATCCCTATTCAAAAACGACCAAGGAGTGAAGCTTACAAACTTCATCGACTGGTTTGCAACTGCTCTAACAAACAGCAGTTGTGATCAAAGCTTCAGCTGTATAGACTCACTCATTGTTTACAAACAATGACGTCACTGCGTGTTGGTAAAAGAGTTTGTAAGGCTCGCTTACACTGTCGTCACAATGCAAAGTAGATTCTAATTCGTCTACCTTTTGCGTGCAATCGCACAAGCGTTTACACGCGCAACACCGAACATACACGCATGTGTTTTTGCACATGCTCTATGCCAACCAATGCCAACCAGTGACGTAACCGTGAACTCCCTAATACATTGTGTATTCAAAGGAGGCAGGTCTATCAAGGGCTTGGACAAGCAACACAAACTTCAAGCTTGCAAGCTCTTAACAATTATAATCTGTTCACCTTTCCAATAACTGTAAGGAGTGATACATGACAAACGAGGCTAATCAAGAGCAACTGTCATACAGTACAATGATGGCCTATAAACTTGTCACAAAATAATTGATATCAACTCAATATGCCCCTTTAAAAGTAATGGAAAAACGTTTGTACACATTTCAGCTTTTTGATAAAGTTGTTAATTATACTGCTGGTACTACTAATTTGATAAATTACTCTTGGTGTTTAATTAATATCATACCAGCATGCTATAGAATGAGACCATTCCCTCAAGGTTTTTGTGCATCTCAAGTATTTGAGTAAAAGAGGTTTGTCCACCAGAAATTCAAAAAAGGGGGGATTTATTACTGCTAAACCCCGATTCCAAATTGATGCTGTCCTTGGCCAAAGTTACAAGTGGGTTCAGGAGGACAAAACTCGCTTCAAGGTCCCCTATAAGGTGCAATCTGAAGGGTTTTAAAGGCCATTTATTTATGTAAGTTCAAACATTGCTGAAAAAGTGTCTTCATACCAGTAAGAAACCAAGATATTTACAATTTAATATTTTTTTGAAAATGAAAAGGGGGGTTTTACCTCCCTTTTTCTGGAGAGGAAGGGGTAGGGTTTCACGGTATACCGCTATTTTTGTAAGTACCGGTAAGTACCAGTAACCGATACGGTATGGTACCACTATTGGTAAGGTACGAAGTATTGCCAAGAATAGTACCCAACGGTACTGCGAAAATATATTTTAAAAATAATACGATTGAATGAAATATTACTGTAATATAAATACCATATTCATTAGATAACTGCCTTGTGTTTTTTATATTAAAATATAAGCATAAAACATTCGTTTGATAATCATTTTAACCATTTCAGTCACAAATTTCACCAGTCCGAAATGTAAACTTTAACGCTATCCCGTATTGTTATCTGAGTACCCTGACTTGTTATGTTCGTTAATCCTGCCTCCAGTTCTGTGCCATACGCACTGTGGTAATTGGGCCTATACAGACTACAGCGTAACAAGCTATGGGATATCCGTTAGTTGCAACAATTGCCTACGTAACTCTTACGAAGCCCTGGCATTTTTCCCCCTGATCGTTACCACAGCGTTCACAAAAACACAGCAATGAAGTGTTTCAATCTCCCATTATTTCTTTTTTTAACTCTTCAGAAATTATTCATAATAAAAACAGTGTTTCTCTGTGACTATGACAGTGAAAATTGACTATACCTAAGCCTTCTTGTCTTACTTTCTGTAACGGAGCTCACCCCGTACATGTGGCCGTGTTGCATATGGCATAGTACAGAAAGGTTGTGTAGACCGACGATATTACATATGACTGTCCAAATCACCATACTGAAGTGTGTCAGAAACGGACACAGCACAGTCGCACCGCATAGCCTAACGTATGTTGTGTATGTACTCTACAGCCTATGCTGCACACGTTTCTTTTTATAACTTTTATGCACATGAATGACACAGGAATGTCACATTGCATTGGGAAACCCGAACGTACCTCTACGTCCATTCTGCAAGTTCCTACAATCACGTAACGCAACTTTGTGGTTTTCTGTCGTTTCTTAAAATCTCCAACCTTCCCTTCTTGAATTAAGATCAATTTTAGTCAAGATAGGCCAACTTTTGCACCCGCTTATTTCCTTTTTTGGGGGGTATATCTTGCCGTTTAATTAAATGTTTATTCCTCTTTATTTTGCAAGTTTACCTAGCCTACGTGCAGGTGTGCTTATCATGTACGTAACTATTGATGAAACATGCAGGTGCAGGGTGAGCCTTATTAGACAAACACTTCGTTTACAGGTGATGAAGCATTTGGATTTTGTAAATTCTGCACGTTTTCCCTTATTTTTTCATGTTTTTTCGTTGTACATTTTGCCAATAATAAAATCTTACGACATTGTAGTGACACGTTACAGTATCATTTTAAAAGCTTATTGCAGATGAATCAAATATTTTTTCCAGGTATTTTCTTGTGTCCAAAATCGGACCTTTTTTTTTCTCATGGCACTGGTATTACAGTATTTCCGGTACCGTTTGTGGCAGTACTGACGGTACCAATTTTTGGCAGTACCGTGAAACGTTGAGGGGGAGTCAAATCCCCTCCTTCCCCCTCTTGAACAGAAACCCTGTTTGTTCAAAACCATTTAACACATTGCCCCCAACCACCCCCCCCCCCCCAAAACCACTACCAATCACACCACTAGCTGACTACAACTGCAGTCCAATGAATTGTTTACAACCTGTGATTCCTTACCCTGTCATGTTGACTGTAGTAATCTAATAGTGAGGGCAGCAGAGGAAGAATCATGGTGAAAGCTAACAGGTCAATGACAAGAATGAGGAATACAATCATTGGTGTACGACTGATTTGTATCGTACTCTCATCATCTCGATGAGAAGGATCCACATCCACTGGTTTGCCATTGGATTGAACCGTGTCTCCACCACCTCCTTTGTACCCACTCCTGAGGTGGTACTGTGATTTGACCATTTTCAACCTCTGAAAGAAAAATAAGATATGAATTTTCAAACTCAAGGGACAAATTGATAATAATCACGAAAGAATTGGTCAGGAGTCAGTTCCAAGTTGCCAACCAATATTTCAGACTCAGTGCCAACCAATCTATTTGATTACTGTACTGCACTCAATGTCAAAAAATGCAATGTCAACCCAGCTTTCCATTTTGTACCCTGAAACTGAAATGCATTTCAAAAGAGCAAACACAGTATCTAGATACAGTAAGTGTACACTTGAAGAAAATTTGACATCTAGCATTAGTTACTGTAACTCCACATTTTCCGACAATGATAACATGATATGGAATTTTACAATAAACCTTACTTCTCTAAGTTTCTCTCATTGCGCAATACCCCCAATAGCCCTCCACCCACACTGCACCTGAAACATCTTTAAATACAAACAACTGCCATATGTAATGGTTTAAACCTGTATATTAAATTCATGTACAATATATCATATCACTTTAAAAGTGGCCAAAATGAAATGTAGTGAATTCAAAATAAAATCCTCACATGAAAGATTTCAAGGTTGCAATTAAACACAGCACATAAGTGTTGTCATATCTTTTACCATTATCACGACATACCTCTTCAAATGTTGATGGACTTAAAATATAGCTTACAACACCTATCAATACAAAGACTCTAGTTGTTGAGGGCTACACAACTGTGTAAACATCCTTCTTGCTTTTTAGCCCTTCATATATTATCTTTTAATTTCTTACCAGCAAGTCTACAGTTTGCTGAATGTTATTCATAGTTTTTTAAGTAGTAAATGTTTACTTCCAAACCAGTCAACCCCTTTCCTTTACAAACCACTATCACATGGTCTATAAAATGATGTTGTAAAACCAAATATCCTCAAAGTGACCAAACTGTAAAACATAGAGTACTCAGTTCTGAAATGAAAATTTGAAATTTCCCACAGATTGGGAGGGGCTGTTCAAACCCAACCTTCAGGCACTATATGCAAATGATATGGCAGCTTCACACACATATCATGCCACTAAAAATACTTTCCAGATAAGCCTCTGGACATACTGTACAGTAATGTACTGTACAGGTAAATTAAACCAGTGAGCATTTCACTGGTTTCTGCATGAAGCAAGCAAGAATGTTCCCTACTATTTTATCAAAAAAATTAGTTCAATCCTTACTTTTACAACTGAGAATTTAAAATTCCCCAATGGGGGGGGGGGAATAGCCAAGGGAACGGTATTAGAGGTCAACTCTCCCACCCCCCACCCAAGGCTTAACTGCAAAAAAATAAAAAAGACATTTTGGCAGCTCCACACCCATACCTTGCCACTAAAATCAAGTTCAAGATAAGCCTCTGATCATAAAGTACAGTATTGTAATTAAACCTGTGAGAATTTCACTGGTTTGTGCAGAGGTGGAATTTTATGTCTGAAAGTAGGTAGGGGGAGCAAAACCAGGTGGAATTTCAAAAAGCACCAAAGGCACTATGGGAGTGCAAATAGTTCCCTTGAAGGTATGGGGTCCAAGGGGCCCACCACAGGGCCTGTAGTGGGGTCCAGGGGAAGCCTTAAGGTACAGTATTTAAAGAATTAAATCCATTAAATTGAAGCATTTGGCTGTCTTAAATCTCATTGGATGTGCAATAGACAGATCACAAAAATCACATTTTGAGGATTTTAATTTAACCTTTCTCAGAATAGCAGGCCATTTTATGATAAAGGAAGTTTGGCTTGTGGGTAGTTACAGCACAATGATAATGAAAGAGTTTGCATGAAGCTATGGAACACACAAGATGTTCCATCAGGAAGTAATTATGAAACAGTATTTCAAACAGGTGCAAACTAAGTGCGCTGAAAAAAAGAGCCTTCTTTGAGACACTTTATTGCACAGTAAGCCTGTTGCCTCTCTTAATGTTTTATGTGCAATATTATCCATAAAATATATTGTTCTCCTACCTTTTCATGCCACCTACTGTACTCTTTCATTTATGTTTCATTTTTGTCAAAGGTCTGGGACTCCAGGACAAAGATTCCCCAGGGTTGGAAAATTTGTTACAGTACTTAGTTTCCCAAGAAGGGAGTCACATTATCTACAATTCTTTCCACATTTTCATGTACAAAAATTTCCTTCCAATTGCCAAAATTTCCTTCCAAACACCCAAATTTCCTGGGAAGGAGCCTCCCAGCTTTCCAAATTTTCCACCCATGGAGACCCCCATGTACTTTATCATTATGCCTACAGTGTGAAAAGTAAAACGATTTCCAAAATATAGGCTAACCTATAATTTTGTAAGGACAATCTAAGTTTGAGGGTTATAGCCTCTAGGTGTGTGATACCTAAACTATGAAATGTTGTAGACCTGTAGTTTTTACAGACACGACCATGGGTGTCTCCCATAAAACTGCCAGGAAAGCAATTTTCATTGAAGGCTTCATTTTTGTAAGGTGTGACTTTTACCTGCAAAAGTGTGAAGATATGATTTTTTGGAAAGAACCAGTCAATTATCTTGACTAAAATGTCTTTTTTCTCTGGCAAAAATAGCTCAGCTTCCTCAGAAAAAATAACTCCTGTATGCTTATGCACATTTTAATATACTTTAAACTTAGGAAAATAGATATTCCATGTACTGTACCAATGGCTGTTTCAGTGGTGTTACTCTTCATGGTACCATACTGAAAATCCTCCAAATTCTTGACTTCCTTTTACCAAAATGGTCTCCAACTTTACAAGTATACTTCACCTTTACAATATCCTGAACCGAATGTTCTGCTACAGTATGTGTACAGTATAAGCCATGGGTGAAAATGGTAGGAAGCTGAGAGGCTCCTTCCCAGGAAATTTTGGCATTTGAAAGGAAATTCTTGCAACTGGAGGAATTTTTTTTTTTTGTACATGAATATATACAGAAAGAATTGTGGAAATACTGTATTACTCCCTTCCTGGCAAATAAACATTTTCTCCAGCCCTGACTATAAGCACCTAATAACTATCAGGCCACATTCAAATTCTGCAAGTCCCATGCACATTGTAACCTATTGTGTTCGTGAGGTTGGTTTCTTTACCGCAGAAAACAACACTGGTTACTTATAGACAGCAGCCATAAGGATGGAACGCACAAACAAAAAGAGCCATACAATTACTGTATGCACAGTGCATACTGTTCATGGCTTCCTCAGATTTCCTGCAGGCCTGAATCCAACTTATATGCTGAAATTTGCAAAATTTATCGCAATATTTACTGTAAGGTGACAAAAGTCAAGTATCCAAAAGTACTCTATAGCCTACCTTGCAGGAAAGATCTGCCAGCTAGAAAGATCTAACTAACAAAAACTTGATTAGATATAGCATTATTGAAAGCTCTTTCTTCTATGTGTGGCCTTGTAAGGATCCACAATTATGCCTGTAGGCCATACGCCTACATGCTACTCTGTACTGCAATATAAAAGGGAGCATCATGAGTTGATCACTTAACAAAATTTTGACCGTAAGAATATAGAAACAATGAAGAAAATGAATGAAGCTTTCTAGTGACATTTTCTAAATTAAACTTCTTCATGATTCTGCTATACTTCCACTTGGCTCAAATGAGCAATTCCTAAGTAATGCTAGAAAATGAGTTGTTGGCAGTATATAACATAATTAATGGAACCTACAATCCTTGACTAAAATGATGGGACAAACAAGCAAAACAAGCAAAACATGCAACAGTAATATCACCATCCCCCTGTCCGCATTCCCATTTCCCTGTTCAATGTTGCGACAGCCCAACATGTTCTGGTACTTCAACATTGATATGGAGAGTGGGGTTTGTCCCATTTACTTTTGTGGAGGATAGTAGCTTGGGTCAATCACTTCAGAAAAAAGTTACTTAAATAAGGTTTATTGGCAAAGTCAAGGTAAATTATGCTAGAAATCAAAGAAAATATTGCCTTTCCTACCAAACTTTTGAATGAAAGTTCCACCGAAGATGTTCCTGTTACCACTTTTGGTTGTAAAATTCTAGTTCAGTCTATGATGCAGAAACCTTAAAACTTGTCTGTGAGTCACCCATTTCCTTTGAAAATGAAAACTAACAGGCACATGCTTGTTTTTCCATCAGGAGCCAACATTCCGATGGACCTATGTTTTTCATGTCATTTGAAGAACGTGTGATGCCCATGGTGTTTTCATTTGAATCACCCCGCACCTACTGTACATGCTATAGTATATAAATGCTATACTATACAAATGTTTATGAGTGCGATAGTATGAATAATTTCATAAGTTGAAAGATTGAATAGAACGTTCAACCTTTCAACGAATGAAATTATTCATACTATTGCATGAATGGAAAACATCCATTATTTGTTTTATATAACACCTAACTATCTAAATCATAGAATTTGGTCAAGATTTGATCGTACGTACCCCCATGGCTGATGTCACCCCCGCGGGTTAGTATACAAATAATGAATGTTTATGAGTGCAATAGTATGAATAATTTCATGAGTTGAAAGATTTAATGTTCTATTCAACGAGGCGAAGCCGAGTTGAATAGAATGTTCAATCTTTCAACGAATGAAATTATTCATACTATTGCAAGAATGGAAAACATTCATTATTTGTTTTATATAACACCTTACCTTCTAAATCACAGACTTAGGTCAAAATTTGATTGTACTGTACGTACCCCCATGGCTGACGTCACCGCCGTGGGTTAGTACGTACTAACCCACGGCCGAACCCACAGCCGTGCAATAGAGGTTCTTCACGTGACGTCATTGCGTTTCAGTTTGGCTTTCTGGCCGTCACTGAACATGCGCAGAAGGTATGTTATCGATAAGCGCACGACCAGACCTTAGTTACAATTGTTGTACAGTGGACGCCTGGCCGTCAAAATAGAGAGACACGCAGCGCAGTGACGTCGGTGAAGAACCTGTATAGTACGAAATAACCCATGGCATGCGACCACCAATCCACCAATCAGATGTAGAGAAATTAACAAGGTGTTATATAATATATACTAACCCACGACTGTTAGTTGGTACTGAACAACCCATGGCATGTGACGACCAATCCTCCAATCAGATGTAGGGAAATTAATAAGGTGTCATATAATACTGTTTACAACACAATGATCAAGTCAACATACCTGCATCAACTAATGATAAGTTAAGTTGGTAGGCCTACTGTAGTACTGTAGGCCTAAATAGACTGTTACTGCTTTGTAACTTGTCACTTCCTATTAGGCTAACCTAAAATTGTTTAATCATTAAAACACAAACTTGTTGTGGCATCGACTGTCTGAAATGTATAGAGAATGTGATATCAAAATTATTAGCCATTGATATGCTACATGGAAACACGGAAGTTGACAGGCCCCGGCCAAGCTACAAAAGTAGGCTATAGCCTACAGCATAGCCTACAGTATTATTGTATTACTCTTGAGCTGGGCAACTACAGTTGTAACGTTAGGCCAAGTGTTTGTTGGTGAGGCTGAGTAGGTGGTAAGTCTGGTAAAAACCAATACACAGTAAAATTCGAAGTTACGTTTCAAGTATATATAACAGAATGTTATTTTTAAGTAGGCCTACCGTACATGCAATTGTGACGGCTTGAATGTGTTTCAGGAAAAAGCAATCCGTCGAACCTGCTGCTTACATGACCAGTGATATCAGACCGACCTCGCTAGACCGTTTAGATAATTTATCACTAAGTCACTGCAGTACTATACAAGAGAGACGTGCGTTGATATGCTGTGACTAATACTGCAAATTATAGTATCCTCGACATCGGCATGCACGACATTGAAACAAGGTCAGGTTGACTAGTAGCATGCGTAGCGTCTATCTTTGACTTCGGCTTCGGCTTCAAAGGGCTAATATGAATTTGATTTTTTGCAGCAACGCGCTCGAACATAAAATTCCGTCAGCCTTACAGGCTATTTCATTTAGTGTTACGCAATTCGCCCAACTGAACCATTGAACTACTGAACCAGGTGGAACCGATTTTACGTTTAGCGATCATCGCTATTAAAACAGTCGCTTACTTGACTCCTCGCTAAATGACAGCATGGCCATACGCAGGGAGGGAGTGATGGTATGGAGGGCGGGGGGGGGGGAGGGGGGCCGGGAAGGGGGAGGTAAGGGTATTAAGGCAGAAGAGCGGTGGTTGACTTCATGATAGTGTTACAGTGGGTCCCACTGTAGGTAACTAAGCTGACGTTATTTTGTGGCCCGGTTTAGACTTACGCAGACAGGAAATTAATTAACAAAGTAAGATTTACTTAATATACTGCAAAGTTCTTTAAAACAAGCAAATCAGTTTTATTGTTCAC